>VDFB02259900.1:0-92831 GCA_007258455.2 Sequoia sempervirens
AAACATAAAAATAATTTGAGAACATTGAAGTGATGAAAAGAAAAGACCAAAGACACAAAAAAACTACATGCACATGTATGAAAAAGAATCCATAAGGCATAGCCAAGGATAGGATACACATAGGTCAAATTCCATGCCAAGCATCAAAGTTTGAGGATTATGCATACAAGTGACTTAGAACTTTTAGGCTAGTGATACAGCAAAGGAAACCCTTAGAGTATAACAAGGTGATCCAAAGAACCCCAACAAAATTGGGCTATAAGATGTTTCAAGGTTTCAAATAAATTTCCAATATGTGCTAAGATGAAAAAAGTTAAAAATTTATGGGACATAAAACACAACCCAAATAATCAACTAAAACCAAACACAAATATTGAAACAAAAAGAATTGGCTTAAGGAATTGGAGTCAAGGATCAAATAAACATTGCAACTTGCATGACCAAGATGACTTGAGGACATTTAAAATTATTTATAGTCATTCAAGTGCAATAATGGTTAGAAACCTTCAAAACAAATGTGTGTTAAGACATAATTTAAAGAATAATCTATCATATATAACTATTATTCCTTGGAACCATATAGCTTGAGTTTCGATGTATGCATGTGTTAGTCTCTAGAAAACCTGCCATTGCATTGGCTTTAAGTATAATTTGAGTTCTAATTTTCAAATAATTCTAGAGCTTAGAATTGGGCATTTATTAAAAGATTTAAAAAATATTTTTAAGGAACTATTGATCATTAGATTAAATTCAATGGGAGTTTAGAAAAATCTTAAGCTAATTAGATGTTGCAATGTAGATTGGATAGGGGATATTGATCACCAAATATCAACATTAGAATGCTACTTCATTGTACATGAAGGTGTAGTTTTATGAATAATTAAGAAAAAATAATGGTTTCTTTCAAAGTGCAAAGTTAGAATATATAGGAATTTGCAAAGCCATAAAATAATTAATGTGGTTGAAAAAATTGTGAAAATCAAAGTGGCATAGTGAGGGACACAAAATTTAAGGTTTCATTGGAGAACTAAGCATGTATTGAAGTACACTATCATTTTCTTCATGAACAAAGTAAATAGAAAATTGTGTAGATGCAATACTCAATAATGATAATGTGATGACAAAAACATTAAACAAAGGTATTGGTAAAAGATAAGTGTAAGGTTTGTAGGGAAGGATTTAATGTACAATATTTTAGTTTAAGAGTACATTTTAAGTTGGGGTATTGTAAGTTGAAAAATGGTCATACATTAAACATTTCTAATTTTAATAAGAAAGCCAATGCAAAATGTATGCACATACAAATTTATTTTTAGGTGTACTAACCAAATTATTGGGTGGAGTAATGCACATTATGGATTCCATCCCATGAAATGAATACTCATTTTTTTTCAAAGTAAAAGTCCTAAACACACATTTGAGAGTGAGAGAGAGGAGAAACAAGCATGTACCTTGTTTCTTTCTATGATAATTTTCCAAGTTTTGTTCACGCCTCTTTTGTTCTTCTTCTTTTGACAATTTTCATTGAGACACATTTTTTCTTTTTCTTTGTTGTCCCATTTTCTTCTTCAACTTAAAGATGACTCAAAACAAGTCCTCTACCAATTTAGTTAAATTATCCTCTAAATTTTTCCTTGATTGATAAAAATAAAAAGTTGTCGAGCTCCAATATTTGCCTCCTTGATAAATGTGCAAAAACTTCTCCAAAATCTGTGCTCCAAGTGATATAAATGAGAATTAGTCTTGCAATTTGATATCCAGAATAATGAAAAATAAGCTTCTATTTATATGCATATGGGATGGGAAAAAAATTATTCTAGTGTACATGGAATAACTAGATCCTAGTTTAAATAAATCAAGTAGTAAACAAACAAGTTATTTCATTGTGGAGTTTGTTGTTATTTAATTCATAGGTATGCACAACATATCTAGTCATTTTAGAATTTTGTTAAAATGTCAAAAATGTATATTAGAGGTATAATTTGAATTGAATTTTCTTAATTATATTTGAATTGAATTTCAAGTTACTTGTCAAAAATGTATAATAGAGGTATAATTTGAATAAAATTTTCTTAATTATATTTGAATTGAATTTCAAGTTACTTGTCAAAAACGTATAATAGAGGTATAATTTGAATTGAATTTTCTTAATTATATTTGAATTGAATTTCAAGGTTACTTGTCAAAAGATTATATCTTTGTTTTCTCAACTCAATGGTTCATGTTGCTTAAGTCATTTTTAAAAAAATATTTATCGTGATCAACATGAATGAACTTAATTATAAAGTGGCATTGATTTCCCTAAAATTCTACTAGAGATCAAATGTATATTGAATATAAGGAAATGTAACTTGTAGGAGATCATAAAATAAGAAAACATGTATGTATATTGAATATTTAAAGTAAATGAGTACATATATTATGTGTAAACATGTTTAAACCATAAGCAAACACATGTACATACATGTAAAGGGAGTCAATACATATAAACATAACACATATTATAAGCAAAGAGGAAAATGTATGTATATATCATATAAGAAAATATATGTACATATCATATAAGCAAATTAATGTAAATTAGAGATCATCAAATGTCAAATACTAAAGATCAACAAATAAGAAAATGTATATATATCATATAAGCAAATGTAAGTTAGAGATCATCAAATCTCAATACTAAAGATCATCATGTAAGCAAATATCATAAATCTAGTGTGCATGGCCTAATATGAATGTCTACTCCTAGTCGAATGGCCATCTGAATGAGAACGGTCCTACTCTAATGGATGTGTTGAGCCCTGCAAATAAAATTGTGTACAAGATGTGTTAAATACATATAATTTATATTAAATAAATTTTATGAAAGTTATTTTTAAATGAACTTGTATTTTTAAATATCAATCTAGATCTATGCATACATAAATATTGCATGTACATATACACATGTGATTATATAAAAATGTAAAACTCATATGTCCACTGGCAGATTCATCCACATAGTCACATCGATCATGCACACGATCTAGACCAAGGCTAGGAGTGATATGAAGTATGTCCGCCTGTAATAATATATATACATATATATATATATATATATATATATATATCAACTTACATGAATATCTAGTTAATTTTTTTTTTTAAATAATGAAAAAAGAATTGAAACATGCACATGCACACATACATGCACATCATTTGATATCGGATGACCTAAGTCCTCTGAAACAGTCACCTCCACCATATCCACCAAACGGTCAAGCGACAAATCAACATCTGCATCCATCTGATCTATCTCATGTAGTGCTAGAAATTATGAATGTAGAGGACTATGAAGGTGAGATGGCATCGACGATGATGAACCAGAACCAATCAACATATTAGTAAAACCCATAGTTTGTGCAGCTGCCGAATGAACTGTAGGTGGATCCTGATGCGCACTAGTGCTCGACTTAGAGTGATGGGATCCTGGAACTGAACGACCTCTACATCTCAAATGATCTCTAACATGCTCTATACCGATCCCATTGTCTGATGCAATGTGGGAATATGCCTCCAATAGGTCCTCAACCAAACAATGCAGAGTCATGCGTGCCATATCTCTTTTAAGTGCATCATGCTGTGTAGGAGTAGGGATTCCGACCACTGTAAAAGGATCCATGGTGGTCCATTGTGTTGAAAATGGCATGGATCAGGAATGTTTGGACATCAAATACTGACCTACATGATCATCAGATATCCTAGTGGTGGCAATCGCAATGTCACTTACAGTGTCAATTGCTTCCTTTTGGGAAGCAATGACAACCTCATTTGCTATGGGGGCTAGAGCTGGCATGAGAGCAGGAGACCTCTCACCAAACAATACCCTAAACACTGGGTGTGGTCTATCTTATCGATGATAGGTGGGCCTATCAGCAATCCTGCCATGCCCTTGACCAACATATGGTGGAATGTCCAGGTAGTTAACTTTGAGGCCCAAATGGACCTCAACATACAACTGCTAAACAAAATACAATGGAATCTGGTCATTGTTTGGGTATAGACCATGTGCTGTGAGAAATCGTGGGTAGATCAATGAGGCCATAGTATGATCGACACATCTAGTGACCTGATATCCCCTAACCTTACACACATTTTGATAAAATGGAAAACAAGTGGCTTTTATCATTTCTTTGGTGACACTATCCTGTATTTGTTTAAGGGGAACGTCACCATGTACTTCTTCCCGCATGCGGGAAAGAATAACAACTACTCTATCTGGGGAATATGCACTAGTCCTCTCAAGTTCATCTTTTAGTTTTTCTAGACTATGCAATATTAACATGCATGGTTCACTATATATCCCCGAGTTTGCACCCTGTGCTAATGAATCTCTCAATTTTTTAATCTCATTAGTGGTATTTCCAAACAAATTTTTTGTAGGTGGAACATCTTCATTTTCCATGTTATATATGTATGTACACCTAAAGAAGCAATGAGACCTTGGTAAATAATATATCTAGATATAGAGAATATATTTATCTAAAACAGTTCTAATAATTCATCTACTCATCAATAATGTTTTCATACCATTAACATTTTAAAAAGAATTGGAAGACAACTATAATTTCTATAACATAGCATCCTTAAATGGTTCAAATTTTAAATGAAACAATGAAAGAAAGAATAAGAAAGCAAAGATTAGTGTAAAATTATTTGAAAATAATTGGGGATAAAAATATCTAATCTAATAGTTGTTAACATAAATGAACTTCAAAATAGGATTATGTAAGTGAAAAAAAAGTTTTATTGCCTTCATTGAACCTAAATTTATCTAGTTAAGATATGTCTAAAATTAAGAATTCACACTAGAATATCAATATTCCATAAGAATCTCATAAAGAGGATGAATTTAATGGAAGATAATATAAAATCCTCCATATGAGGATGAATTTTATCATTACATAATGAGTGAATCATCTCAATTATATAGCCAAGAACATCAAAAAATTATAGATTGGAAAGCAAAATAATCAGACATTTATCATATTTTTAAATGTATAAAGTTTAAATACCATCAAACTATTTAAACTTATAGATTGCATAAAGTTATAAATTGAATCATTAAAACTAATTTATTAAGAATCAAATCTAATAAAGTTTGACTTCATATTGCATACTTGTTATAAATATCTCACTAATCTAACCATACATTTTATATATGTTAAAAAATATATAATTATTATGCCCATAATTTTTCACTAGAAAAACCCAATAATTTTTTTTTTTAATCCTTTAATTACGCTAATTAATGCTTTAAGTGTTTATGATGCAACAATAACCATCTCCAATAGAATTAACATCCTTTCTTTAATTAATTTGTTGGTTTAACTTGCTAATGCGATACTATTATTAATGCATCTCTCACTATTAACTATACTTTAAATATTAAATTTGCAAGTATCACAATTTAATGGTTACACTAATAATATTCTCATTATAATGGTTATGTCATCGTAACCCACAATGAGTTGTTCCTACTTCTATTTCTTGTTGACAATAAGGTCAATATGGTATTATGATTATTAGGATAGTTCCTCATGACCCAATGATGGCATTTAAAGTACTAAATATGTAACTTTTGATGGTAATAACAACATGAATAATTATATGGTTTGCATTTATTTATTTATTTTCCTCTCATATTTCAACATCTATAAAAGGTTTTGCCAAAAATGCTATCCAATTATCGATGAGCATTAATAAGGTTAAGTATGCTAACATTAGTATTAAGGTAACTATCAATATGAATATTGATAAGAGTATTAACAATACTCGATGATATTAAGGCTCCCTCTACAATTAATACAAACATTCTATCAATTTTATTACTCACAAATAATATTAAACTTTACTCATAATAGAAATGTTAATGTGATAGTGATATCATGTTTACATAGCACATAAACACTATTATTTGTCAGCTCATTGTTGCTTGCAAAACTTTTATTACCATCTTAGCATCCCTAATAAGATTATCAATAAAATACTTTTCTTACTCGGGTGATTTTATTTGCGACTTATTTTAGTATGACGACCCCCCTTTATATTACCCTCAATAATAGTATCACTATTTGTTATTAATATATTTAATTTTAATTCTTTTATCTAACTCTTATATATTGTTATAGCATTTATTTAATTATTCATCTCTATTACAAAAATAATTATATGATTAAATATATTGCATACTTGTTATAAATATCTCACTAATCCAACCATACATTTTATATATGTTAAAAAATATATAATTTAACAATTTATATAACTTCTAATTATGATAAAGACAAGAATCTTAATCTATACCATTATTTTGAGTTTGGTTTAATAGAAATTGAAAAAAATTATAATCATAAAAAAACAATGAATAAACTAAGGATCATTTTAACAATGGTGAATTAGTGCCTAAAGATTGGCCTAAAAAATTATAATATTCAACATTCTCATCACAAATTATATATGAAAACTAAGGATCATTTGGTTATATATATTTTCATAGATTTAAAATTTGAATATTTATTACTATAACATGTTCATTACAATTAGATTTTTAAATAATATTGTAATAATTTATTATGTCTTTGAAATTTGTTTTGTGGATTTTAATGTTGTTTTTTAAATTTAAGTTAGAGTAAGTAGAATCTAATGAGATACCTTAAAAAGATTCAAGTTTTATAATTTAAATCTCCCTCTTATAAATATAGTTTTTTCTAGTCTTACAATTTCTTGTGTCATCTGTTCAATTATTTTAGCTATGGATTTAGCCGCAATCTTGTAGGAGGTATTAAGAAGAGTAATTAGTATCCACCCTCAGATAAAAAAAATATTTTTCCTTTAGGAATTAATTTATCAACCCTTGATTAATAGAATTTAAATGATGGATCCCTTTGATAAAGCTACTTTTTATACCTCATAGAGTCCTCCTTGATGAATGGACATATTGTTTTAAGGAATTGTGTAGCTAAACCATCTATTCCAAGACTTTTTGAGTATTCAAATCCTTCAAGGAAATATCAACCTCCTCAAGGGTGAATAAATTATCTAAATGTGCCTATTTTTTTAGACCAATTATTTTGGGTATGCAAGTGCCAATCAATTCCTCAACTATATCTTGACATGGATCTCCTTCAACTAGATCAATTAAAAATTATTTGTAATGTTGGAGGAAAATGGATTTAATATCATTAAAGTTGTCATGGAACTACCTCTATTGATCAACGATAGATATTATCCACTCTCGAGAATGTAAATATGTTTGAGAATAACTAAAAAATAATTTGTATCCCTTATATCCTTTCATCCAATGTAGCCTATCTCTTAATTGAGATCCTCTACCTCAATTAAGTTCAAATCTTCTAAGTTTTATTTCAACGGAAGAAACCACTCATTGTAGAAAAGTTATTAGTAAGTGCTAAAGCCAAAACAAGTTTTTTTTTTTTCTATTTGGATCCATATTTTTTTTCCATTCTAGATCTCTTTCTAGCCATATTTTTATTGTAAGATCATAGAAAGGTAGTGCAATAGATTTAATCGCTTCATTCCACAATTGTATCCACTTACCATTTTGATGAGGTCTAGGAACATCAACCAAAGGGATATTAGGGAAGCAAGGTGATCAATTTGATTGAGGTGGGAAGTGTTGAGCTTGAAGGATAGATTATTAGGTGTGAGGAATAAGAAGTTTGAAAAGTTTAAAGAATTGGGAGGTGATATGTGAGATAGGTTTAATAGAATCTACTTAAATAAGGGTGATTTGTGGAGAGGGGACAATGGAAAGAGAAATAACTAAGTTTTAATCTATCAATACAACTAAGTTTCCCTTAGTTCATCATCTCTTTAGTTGGTCCAAGTGAAATAGTGATCATTATAAGAATATTTTTTGCCTAAAATGGGATCTAAACCCCTCATGGTATTTCTAGTTAGGATGTAGGAATTCAATTATTTTTTAGAGAGTTTATGAGAACTAAACCAACTTGTATCTTTGTTTTTTCCACCATATCATATTCACCTCCTTGTAGCCATTTATTCATAGGGAGGGCATAAAAATCCATTCCCACAATTTAACTTGAGATGAGGAGTCATTAGGCATACAATAAAGAAAAAATGAATAGGTATTCCTTGGATTAGTAGTAAGCACTAAGCACAATTGTTATTGGGATCCACTCCTCAATAGATGATAAACTTAGCCAAGTATTGGGAAAGGTGGGTCAACCTTGCATCCTAATATTTTGATTTATTATTTTGTCCTCATATTAGGAAATGAGGCATCTCACTTTGTGTTGGTAGTTATTTGTCATTTGTTGAATGCTTCAAGGGAGGTGTCTAAGATGTTCTAAGAGCATATAATATCATTATAGCTTTATAAGATGAAACCCTCTTATGACATTTAAGAGCATGACTATAGAATATTTATAGTAAAGTATTGACCAACATTATGAAAAATCATAAGAAATCTTTTAAGAAATAGCAATTGTGTCAAGGAAAAAGATGTGGACATTTACAAGAACTTTTTTTTAAAGCAAAAGTGGGAGACCACTTATAATTTTATTTATATATAATATTTTACATATAGCTAGTTTAGGCGAACATACTAGCGGGAAAGAACCAACAAGAAAACCCCTAGTTGCAGTCTGAGTAACAAATTTTACAAAATATCAAAAAGACCAGTGAGGTCCTAGTACAAATGACCAATTGTCTGATTACAACGTTACAAAAGCACATTGGTTGAATACATTAGTACATATGCACATTCTCTTATGCACCCAAAATACCTAAAAGAAGACATCATACTAGATATACCTGTGACCCGAATACATAACACAGTGGAGATTGCAAAACATTACTAAACATAAGATTGATAAGCTAGGAAGCCACTTTCAAAAAGATGCAGATTTTCCACCAACATGTTGAAAGACATTAACCGAGCTTTCTTTTGTTTCCACTTGTTTACCTTTGTGTTGGCGATCATGCTCAAATGAAGGTTTTGATTTGTTAATATCAGGCACATACCAATAACAAAATTTCTTTTTGTATGAAGATGGAAGTTGCGAATCATGAATGCAAACATGACTTCTCAAGAAAGAAATGGCATGATATTTTCTTTTTAAATCATCAATCTCCTCTATGGAAATGGCAGATCTATATCTGTTTAGAACTTGGTAGAGATGTGAAGAAGTTTCATGCATTGTGGATAATAACATGCCTTGGAATATGTCAACATAGGTCTCTTCTTATGAAACACAACCTTCTTTGAATAATTAACATTAGAAATTAATATTTGGCGAGCATATTGTATAATCACACTAGAAACCAACAATGGAAGATTGAAAGTCTCAACTAAGAATTCCACCTTATAGATAACATTCATACTAGAAGCCAACAACTAAAGACCAAATTTCATAACTAAAGTTCATGTGTTATATATCATGCCTTTGGGGGGTCCACAAGTACCATGAGCCTTTTGAAATCCTTCTCCATCTAAATGCATCCATTCCAAGACCATTGGGAGGTGGGTATACAATATGAGCCAAGTATTAATTTCTAATGTTAATTATTGAAAGAAGGTATATAAATTATTTGAGCATCTTAATTCTCATACAAAGTTACATCTTAGTCAATTTCTCAATGTATGAGTTCCATATATTTGTAATTTTTTCTTAATATAAAAACATATTTTATTTCATTAAAATTAGCCTATCTATTCCATGTTACAAAGGATGCTCTTATTTTAAATTATAAGTATATAATTCAAAATTAATTAGTAATTTTCAAGATAGAGTACACACAATTTCTTTAGTTAAAATAAAATAATATTCTTATTTCCATGTGAGAGTTATGTAGAATGGTAGTTTGATGTCTCAAAAATATTTCTTTCATACATACTAAATTTTTATCATTACATTATGAGTGAATCATCTCAATTGTATAGCCAAGCACATAAAAAATTTATAGAGTGGAAAGAAAAATAATCACACATTTATCATATTTTTATATGTATAAAGTTTATGTCATCAAACTATTTATACTTATAGATTAAATTATTTTTGAATTTGGTTATTTGGGTTCAACATGTCATGCTATAGGATTTTCTTGTGTTTTCACCATGTTGTCATGTGTAGATAGCTATGTATTTTATAGGTTTAGGAATTTTAGAGGAAGGAAAGGTTGAAAAAAATGCATAAGGATGAGATGGAGCCTTGTTTACTTAGGATTTGGTTGAGACTCCCTTTGAGCATAATCGAGGGGTGGTTGGTCCTCTTGTAGACATGACTAATTTAGAAGGTCTTGTCAAGAGAAATTTAGAGGAGATTGGTAGAGACAAGAATCATGCTACATATGGATTAGTTGGAGTTCATTTCCTCTACCATTCTCTTGAATTGAAGCATTCACCTCTTGACATTTCTTCTAATAATTTAAAAATATGAAGAAGGTTCAAGTTTAGAAGATTATAGGAACCCTTTATTCCCTTTGGTCTCAAGTTTTGAAACTAAATATGGAAACTCCATTACAAACCTGAACTAGGTTTGAATTTATGGAAAAGGATAAGGTTCACAATAAGATATAGTTCCTTGAAGAATTTTGGATTCAAGTTGTGAAATGATAGATCTACTAATGTTTTTGGGAAAACGATCCTCTTTATTAGATACATTGCCACTATTGGTGGAGTATTTCTAATTGGATGTTATTTTTCTAACTTACAACTATATTTTTCTTGTTGTTGTTCCATGCCAATATGATTGACCATTTTTTGTCTCTTTATTGGTCTTTGTAAAAGGGTGGGGCCCTTTCAAAATTTCTATTTCTAATTCATAAATTCAACCAAAAGTATTTACCCTAAAATTAAAATATAAATAATTTAAACTTTAAAATAGTCTTTTTTGATATTATATAATAGCCTCATGTATTTAATTTATAAATCCTATTATTCTTTATGTTTAATTTCAAAATTTTAATGCTCTCAAGTATAGATTACAAGCACACATTCTTTACATTTTTTCTCTTTCTTTTGTACTATTTTGTATATGGGTGTCTTATATGCATTGCCTCAAACATATAATTTTGATGTCCTATACCTAGTTCTAAATGTAGTTTTATGAATGTATTCCTCCTTTATTCTTTGCTAATTGTAATTGAATATTAGACCTATTTTTTAAAATATGGCCACCCCTCTCAATTAGTAAAATAAGTCATCTATTTTAGGTGGTGGATATTAATGTTAATTGTTTATTTATTGAACATACATAATCAAGAAAACTTGGAAAAGTGTCTTATCTTTCTTTTTCATAAAAATAGTTGGAGCATCCCATGACAAGACACTAGAACATATAAATCCTTTCTTTAAAATGTCATTTAGGTTCAATCCTTTAATTCATGCAAATATGAAGTGTTTGTTTGATAGGGATCTCTAGATATAGGGGCTAATTCATGCATGAACTCTATTAAAAAATAAAACACCCATTTAGGAGGAAACATGAGGAGACCATTCTAGGATTTAGACATCCTAAGACTTTTGTAATGGAGGTTTATTTTCATTTGAATGGTTCTTATTCACTTTTACTAAATAAAAATTAACAACAAACAAGGCACACCCTTTTCTTTATTCTCTTTTGAGTTGTAAAATAGAAAATTTAATAATACCTTGCATTCCTTCTAATCCTAATAGAACTATTTTATATACATTTCATTCAAACAATCTAGTTTCTTTCCTCTAAATTTATTCTTCGATTCATACATTTAGTTCACCAACCATTTTTGGAGTAATGTCATAAGACTCAAAGGAAAAATATGAAGAATTTTATCCAAGTTTCCATTGTATGCACCCTAAACTTTAAATCATGAACTATTTGATATAATGTCTCAAATAAATTTGTTAATGAACTATTTGATATAATGCCTCAAATAAATTTCCAATAGTGTTTTTGACAGATTATGATAGAAATAGTGTTTTAGATATAATGCCTCAAATAAATTTCCAATAGTGTTTTTGATATAATGCCTCAAATAAATTTCCAATAGTGTTTTTGATATAATGCCTCAAATAAATTTGTTAATGAACTATTTGATAGAGGGTGCATACAATGGAAACACCATTTCTATCATACTCTGTCAAAAATTACCATGAACTTTTTGATATAATGCCTCAAATAAATTTGCTAATGAATTGTTTGATATAGGGTGCATACAATGGAAACACTATTTCTATCATACTTCGTCAAAAATTACCATGAACTGTTTGATATCGTGCCTCAAATAAATTTGTTAATGAACTGTTTGATATAATTCCTCAAATAAATTGGAGGTTCCCTGGTAGAAATGTATGCAAAATGTGGAAGTATAGACATGGCATGTTAATTTTTTGATAGAATAGAAATGTATGTCAAGAAATTGCAACACTACATATTCAAATAGTGTTTTTGATGGAGTATCATAGAAATAGTGTATGTTGAAAAGGCTTTAGAAACTTTCAAACAAATATAGTTTCAAATCAACAAATTTGAAAATTTTTGCATTTAGGGTTTAGAAATTTAACAAACAAATGCATTTTGAATTCTATGAAATTCGAATTTGACAAACCTGGTGAGATATGCAAGTTGGGTTGATGAATTGTGGAGAGATGAAGTCGAGTTTTTCGTTCACCAGAGAGATGAAGTTGAGTTTTTCATTCACCGTTTGTTGTTCAAGTTCATCGTTTGCTGCATGCACAGAGCACATGGAAAGTAGAAAAAGGCAAAAAATGACAGTGACAAGTTTGATTTTTTTTTTATGCCTTATTTGAGGGGGTTCGGTCGAACCCATGTTCAATTGAACCCCTTAAAATAATATATTTTTTTGTTTGTGTTTTAGGGTTCAGTCGAACGAATGGTTTGGCCAAACACATATGTTTGGTCGAACATAAAAGTTGGTTTGGCCGAACCCACTGAGTTTGGGGAAAGGAAGAAAAATCAAATTTCCTTCCTCATAAAATTTGTAAACCACTATTGTGGTTTGACCCTAGAAAGAGTTTGATTTTTGAGAAGTGGTGCAAGAGCTTGGTTGAGAAGAGGAGTTTTGGAAGAATTTTTCTTGTGGTGCTTCATCAACTTTCTTCAAGTGTTATAATTTTTGAAAGGTAGGATTCTTTGTCTTTTTAGTTATAGTTTTATGAAAAGATTGTATGAATGTAAGCGAAATAAGTTCTATGTATTATTATTTTTTCTTGTATGGTGTTGTGTTTGGGCTTGGGTAGTTAGGGTAGGCTCTCCCATTTTTTTTTAGAGCACCTCATGTGATAGACTTTGAGTGGGTTGGACCCTCTATGAGGGGAGTTTCTTATAGGGTATGAGTACCCATATATTCATGAGGATTTTGGGGTAGATTAACAATGGTTTTCATGTGATTATTGTGAAATAGAAGAAAGTATTGTGGAGAATTTTGAGGTTTTGTTGGAGAGATAGAAAATATTATGCATCTTGTTTATTTTCTCCCCATTCAGTTTGTTCACCAATCCTCCTATTATGATTCTATGAGGGAACCGTTGTTTAGTGTTCAACACAGGGGTTATTGGGTGTTTTGTGAGTTTAATGGTTGTGAAAAATAGTGTTTTTGTGTGAGTTGTGTTATTGTGAGCTTGGTTATCCTAGTGACCTCCCAAAATTAGTCTCCAATGTTAAACTATTTTGTCTTGATAAACTAATCATGCCACTGCATCCTTTGTTTCTATACAATCTCAGTGTGATGAATTTCTTCCTTGTGTATCTCATCTAAAGCATTGAGATTGTGTAACCTCTCCTTATGTGCTATTGATATATCCATTCCTAATTGAATTGTTGTTTTGAGAGTCTTGTACTCAAACTCAATTGGAAGGAAAACCTTCTTTCCATATACTAATTCATATGGTGTGAAGCCTATTATAGTTTTCTAGGTTATCCTGTAAGACCAAACTACTTTAGGTAGCCTTGCTACCCAATCTTTCCTTTGTAGTTGTATTGTTTTTGTAAGAATACTCTCTATTTCCCTATTGGTAACCTCCACTTTCCCATTATCTTGAGGGTTGTAAGGTATATATTTCCCATGTCTACTCTCATATTCTTGTGACAATTTATTGATCAGATCTGTTGTAAATTGAGGCCCTTGATATGTTACTATTTCCCTAGGAACAACATATCTTGTAAAGATATCTTCATAGATAAATTTAGCAACATTCCCATCTCTTGAAAATTGTAAAGTTTTGACCTCTAGTCATTTTGTAAGGTAATCTATACAGACCAAGATGTATTCCTTGGTGTCTGATGTTAGAGCCATAGGACCAATAAAATATAGTCCCCACTTGTCAAATGGCGCAACGACTAGTTGTGGTTGAAGTGTCATTTCATCAGTCTTAGTAGGTCATCCCATCCTTTGAAAATTTTCACACCTTCGTGCATACTTGATTGTATCCCTATGAAGAGTGGGCCAGTAATAGATAGTGTTCAAGATTTTGAGAGTTGTCCTCTTTGTTGCAAAATTTCCTCCACATGGTTCATCATGACATGCCTTTAGTATTTCACACACTTCATCCTCCCTAATGCACCTCCTCATTATATTATCTATCCCTATATAAAATAGGTCTCCAATTACCCATGAATAAAGAAAACTCCTCTCAACCATATGTCTCTTTTCCCTTGGGGAGATATACAACAGTGTTTTCCTTGCAACTAGATAATTGGCTATGTCTACATACCAAGGTGTATGCACATAGAGGGAAAATAAGTGTTCATCAAGAAATGAATCATCCACAACATACTCTACTGATTTTTTTGGTAGTCTTGTGAGAAAGTCTACTACTACACTAAAGCCTTCCTTGGTTTATCCATAATTGTAATATCAAACTCTTGGAACTTAGCAATAACCATCTTACCAGTCTTCCTCCAACCACTTGTTTATTCATCATATATCTAATTATTACATGGTCAATTTGAATGAATACAAAGTATCCTGTGATGTAGTTCTTGAACTCATTGATAGCATAAACCATTTCCAACACTTCCTTTTTAGTTACTAGGTAATTGAGCTTTGCAACTTGAAGATTTTTGTTGATATAATAGCTAGCATATTCTAAGTTTCCTTCTCTATGTCCTAAGACAACTCCTATTGAAAAATTAGATGCTTCAATGTGTATATGAAAAGGTATTTTCCATTTTGGTCCTCTCAAAACTAGAGTCTTATTAAGTGCTTCTTTCAGGTCCTCAAAGGCATTTTGGCAAGTAGTTGTCCAAAAAAATTCTACATCTTTAAATAAGAGAATAAATAGTGGTGTTGCAATTTTACTAAAATATTGAATAAGCCTCTTGTAATAACTAGCATGATCAAGAAAGCTTCTGACATCTTTTTGTTTATGAGGAATAGGTAGGGTAGAGATCACTTCAATCTTGTTTGGGTCTTCTTATATTCCTTTTCTAGATAAAAAGTGTCCTAAAATCACTTCTTCAGTCATCATCATGAAGCAGATTTCATGACTCAAGGAAAGGTTGTGGTCTTGACATATTTGTAAAACTTTCTCCAAATTTTCAACCGCTTCCTCATAAGTATTCCCATAGATTATAAAGTCATCCATGTAGACTTCCATGTCCAATCGTGGGAAAATTCTGAGAATATACTTAAGACTTCCCTTTGAAATATGGTAGAGGAATTACATAACCCAAATGGAAAGATAGAATAGGCATATGTACCCAAAGGGAAAGTAAAGGTTGTCTTTTTTGGCCCTCTAGAGCTATTTTGATCTAGTTAACCCTTCCAAGAAGGAAAAATATTTTTTCCCTGCTAATGAATCCAACACTTGATCAATGAATGGAAGGGGAAAGTGGTATGTCTTTTTTGGCCCTCTAGAGTTGAATGGTATTAATTTTTGCAATAAATATTGATCATCCTCATCTAGGTTAGGCCATACAGTTTCGTCCAAATCTATACGTGGCTGGGTAGGTGGGTAAAGGACTAGTTTCTTTGTTACATTTCAATTGGAAATGATCATGTTTCTAGGTCTACAACTAATGAATGCATCTATAGTAGCCAACCAAGGTCTCCCTAGGATTAAGGGGTATCCTACAAGGTTTTCTTTAGGTTGTAACACCATAAAATCTGCAAGGTCTTCTCATGAGTCTAATGTGATAACCAATTCTTCTATAAGTCCCTCTGGTTTTACCATTGACCTATCTGCTAATTGTAACACAATAGGGGTAGGTCGGAGCTCCATTAACTATAGTTGCTTCATGGTTTCCTTTGTCATCACATTGATGGTTTCTCTTAGGTAAATTAAGGTGTTTTTTATGAGAGTTCCATTTATTTGTACATCTACCATAGGGATCCTTGGGTCTACATATTTAGGGACAACTATGTTTCCTAACATGATATGAGCAAGCTACCCTGAAACATGCATACTCTAAGGGTTATTTTGTTTTATGCTTGTATTTTTAAGGTATAAATCTCTCACAATCTTTGTATATATTGGTAGTTCCTTAATTATTTGTATCAAAGGTATTTTTATGCAAACATTTTTGAGTTTTCCTAAGAGGTCAAATTGAGCTTCAAAATGATGATTTGGTATAGTTAGTTTTTAGGGAATGGTGGTTATGAACTTATGTTTCTTGGTTTAACCTAATTTTGTTCAAGTTCCTTCGGTTCTTTGTCCATAATTTTTTTTTTTTGGAGTTCCTCATCAATCAACTCTATGATGTGAGGAGATGAAGTCCCAACTAGCATTTTCCTTGAACGGAGGTGAACATCACTCACCTCTACCCCTTAGGTAGGGTATTGGATGATTCCATTATTATTTATAAGTCTATTGAACAAGATTCTTGTTGGGGTTAGGTGTAGGTTGGGCTGGCAGCTAAGGTTCTCCTAGTTGTGATGGTACAACCATAGTTGGATTTTCCATTGTGGTAGGTTGTTTTGGTTGCAAGGGTTGGTGTGGCTAAGGGTAACTTGTATTTTGGTTTTTCCATTGTTAACCTCCACACCACTATGATTTCCATTGATTTCATTGGGGTGGCCACTAGGAATTATAATTTAAGGTTTAGTAAGGCTGTGGTGTATGGATATCCCTTTTTGGTTGATTCCAATTTGTTGTTTGGGTATTGGCCATGGAGGATTTTGCACATTATTCCAGGGTTGATGGTTCCAATTTTAGAAGTTTGAATTAATAGTTGGAAATGACATATTGTAGGACCAAGAGGTCTTGAGGCATACCTTTTTTGTTTTTCCATGGTTTTTGTTGGTAAATGTAAAAGACTTGGCCTTCTTCATCCTCTAGGGTATGAAATTTTGGGTTCCCTTGCTTTTCATATAAGATTATTTCTAGCATTTTGTATCTATAATTGATCCTCATATAAAGATAGTGTGGATAAAATTCTATTAGGGATTCCTTTTCTTCTTCCTACTTTTTAATATGGAGGTATCCAGTGGAGTAGCCAAGTGGCTAATGGTGTCCTCCTTCATATTGGATAGGATATTGCTAAGTTCCACCCTTGAAACTCCAGTAGATTTCTTGTTGAGGGAAGAGGTTGTGTCACCCCTATCATTCTTGATGAATGACCCCTAGTCTTCTTGTTGAATGATCTAGAGTATTTTTTGTACACCTTGCAAATCTCATCAAAAGGTAGTTGAGAGATTTCTCTTGCTCCTATGAGATTTAGAGCATCCATGTAGTCTTCATGGCCTCCCCTTAAAATACCAATTTTAAGGAGCCAACAAAGAGTATATTGTGATGTGATTTCTTGCAATAGAATTGAAACCTCTTAACATAATCTTCTAATGACTCATCTTCTCTATATGAAATCCTGAAGATGTCATCCCTCTTTCGATTTGTGCCTCTACATTAATCCTGGTATTTTTCCAAGAATTTTGTCTTCATTTTCTCCTAGCTAGGAACAACATTCCTTCCCAACCCAATGAACTAATGCAAAGTAGCATATTTCATTATAGCTATAAAAAATTTGAGTCGATGAGCATTTATGGTATAGTCATAGCTTCGACACAACACATCAAATTCAAAAATAAAGGTGTTTGGATCCTCTATGACTAGTCAATAGAAAATGGGAAATGCTGAAGGAGGTATATTGTTTAGGGAAACAACCCTTTTCTTGGTTAGTTATGGGGAATTTAAACATCACATGCTCTCCTAGGTTATCCATGGCATGTTCAACCATGATTTCAAAATGTATTCTGGAAGTCTTCTTTGTAATTGGTGTAGCTACTAGTGTGAGGGATAATTCTTCTTCATTGATCCCCTCAATATATTTGCTTTATCCAACAATATCTTCAAATTATTCATGTACTAAGGGGAGAAACCTTCCCAAATCATCTCTCTTCCTCTGCATGCAATGGTTTTGACTCTTTTAATCAACATTTTGAGCACACTTTCAATAAATTTTTTTTATGTTGATCCCTAAGTACCTTTTAATCTAAATGTTGAAACAAAGTGACTATTCTATGAAATATTCAGAAGAATTTAGAACACACGAAATAATTCTAAATTTAACACCATCCCCAGTAATGGTGCAAAAATTTTTGAGCTTCCTCTAATGCCTAATTAACTTGGTGCTAAAGGTTATGCACACAACTTAGGGGAATTGAGGATCCCTAAACTAAGCAATTCATTATTCATGAGAGGGCTACATTAAATTATCAACCAAGGAATCATAAGCTTTAGATAGTGCTAGAAATATATATGCATTCATGAATTCCACACATCATACATCGACTGAGTATAGGTGAATAAACACATAAAAATATAGTAGAGGCTTTAAATCAAAATAAACTACTACCTCTCAAAACAGAGTAAAGGAATATAAAGTACTACCTTTGCTATGAGTACCTAATACTTAAGACTAGATAAATAACTAACTGTTATATTGCAGTATGTCTTAACTTAACCTTTGAAGTATGAAATAGAACATCAATCTACAAATTCTAATTCAAGAATTGTGACACATGTATTCACAATCACATAAACTAGAAACTATCAATTAAACTTACAATGCATAATCCAATCTACTAACTTAACTAAAGTAGTTCAATAGTACCTCAAGTGGCCCTTACTTGAGTTATTACTTCCACAAAATCTTGTCAATCACTCAGTTGCTTAGCAAAATATATTATCAAATCAATTCTCTTTTATTGCATTCTAAACATAGAATTGTTACAAAAAATCTAATAGGAAATATTATTCAATAGCACACACATGATCTTCTACCATTTCATCACTATATCCCCTTAGTGATAGGATATCCCCCTATATAGGGTCTACAAGGGAGTCCAATTATTTATGAACTGAAAACAAACTAAAGAACATATGTCAACTCTTCCTCAAGAATAGGAAGAGGAATGAGTCTTAAAACATAAAATTTAATAACTACTAAAATAGGAGTATGAAAATCAAACAAGGACTCTATTCCCAACAATTTTAACCATTTATAATAGAAAATGTGCTTAGCAGAACAACTCTATCATTATAATTCACAATCTTATTGAAAATATAATTCTTTTCCTAGTTGTTTTATTGAAAGATAAAAGTAATGCTCAGTTATTCATGAAATGATCATTAAATGATCACCTCCATCTTCCCTTGAAAGTGGTTGCATTGTAGTTGGTTGACTCCTTATTTTCAATGAATTGTAGTCCTTATGCTATAGGTTGGAAAACCAGTTGTTGCAGGTTGATAGATGTCTCATTGCAAATGCTAGTCTTATTTTCCAAAGGTATTATCAATATTAAAAACTATAATTTAAACACAAAATCCTACTAAGCTTCATGACATTCATAAATAATGCATACACATATTAACATAACATGTTTCCATTCCAAATGCTTAAAACTACTTAAAATTATATGAAAGGTCTTGGTAATGTTTTAACTATTAGCTGAAAGTAATGATAAAAAATATGAAACAACAATAGGAAAATAGCCTATTCTATAGCCCATCAATGAGCACATAAATAGCTGATAAAAATGGAATTAGAAATGAAATGAGATCAATATGTAATTTTGTTTTACAGTTTCCTTAGCACATGTGGCCTTCCCTTCAGGAAAATAATCCTAGTGATTTTTTCAAGCACACAATTTCAAAAAATATCTTATTGAATGAAATATTAGGAAAACCTATCCCTAATTTGTGTACATTCATCTAGTGTAAATACATGTAATAAACATGACCAAACTATTTGTGCTAAATCTTTCTCAATTAATCTCCATCTTTAATAAGATATGGTCTGAATGAATTATAAAAAGCGTCAAACCTATGTATGGAAGTTCTATGATAAAAATCCTTAAATATAAAAAACAATTCAAGGATCATGAAGCTTTTGATTAACCATATCATGAGGTGAGAAATAAACTATCCTACTAGTGAGAAAGTGAAAAATCTAATATACTAAAAGGAGGTTGGCTAAAATATTAGGAATTGAAAGTACATTGTGAATACAACCATCCTCTAGATAAAAAGTTCCTAATCCTAAAATTGAAATCTATGTACAGTTCCCCACTATAATATGTAAATTAGTTACATCTAAAAGTGATGTGAAAAATCCTTTGGAATGCTCCATATAATTAGAAGTTCTCAAGTCAAGTATTGAGCTCACTACAAAAGATAAAACCTATGTAGAAAGGGCTTGTCATTTACCTATACCTCTATAAGAAGAATTATAGGATGAAATGTGGTTGTGTTGCATGACCTATTCTAAATCCTTATGTCTCTTCAAACATATGTATATTTCATGAGCCATATTGCACAAAAATACCACTAAACTTGGAAGAATTATAATTCTTGGAGGTGGATTGATTTTCTATTTGAATTTAATTTTTCCATGGAGGTATTCCACCATATATTGTGGATGCCATCTTAGACTTTTTTTCTTCTTACCTTTTCATTTACATTATTGAACCACCAATTATTAGTTCTTGGAACTTTAAATAACATATAGCTAGACTATCTTAGTTTGTTCCCATGTTAGATGATCACAAAAAACCTCAAAAGTAAGAATGGAAAAATTATAACCGAGTACATTCATAGTAAAATAAAATTTAAAATAAAAAAATAAAATGAGCCTTTGAGATTTGATATTATGAATATGGATTCTTTATCATTCTTATACTTTCCATAACCCTTCAATAGTAACCTTAGTGACTTGAGAATGACAAGAAATTCCTCAATTTATGAGAAGGAATATAGAGATAATGTAGTCAATTTTATCTCAATATAAATTTATTAGAACTCATTCACTATACCAAAAGGCTCCATGTACTTTTCCAAGATCTACTTAGTTGTTTTATAAGATTCATTGTGAAACAAGAGGCTATCTAAATTATGTAGTGATACCAGACTCATTGACTCGTCCATATTAATACTATATACAAATTTCTCATATTCTTGTGTGCACTTGAGTAGATTATCATCCAAGGTGGACCATAATTCATTATACATGATCAGTCTAGTCATTTGTGGGTTCCAATTATAATGATTTTGTGGCATAAGATGTTAATATAAGATGTTTATACCATTTTAAATACCAATACAAAGAGAATAAAATTAAAAATTTTGCAACTATTGATAGTTTACTAAACCATTAATATTTTGTAGGGATAAAATTTAACCCCACCTCCCCCATCCCCCTCTCTGAGACCCACTCCACCTCCACCCTTCTCCCCCCTCATCCCTCTCCCCCCCTTTCTCTCCCCGCCTTCTCCCCCCTACCATCCCCAACCACTGCCACAATTTTTTTATTTAGAAAATTTTGACAAGAATATAGAAAACTACAAAGAGTTGAATCAAACTAAATTTATAAGATTTTTTTTGGGGAAAACCAAGTTGTTAGCTAAATAATGATAAAAAAATTCCAAATCCTTTTTTTTGTAAAGATTTGATGTTATATATGTAATTTATGTATCTTAAAAATACCCCCTTTATGTCTTAAAAACAAACTCCACTTTTTATAAGAAACCCTCTTAATACCATTGATCTAAGTAGATATGTAGTAGCAAGATGAGTGGAAATGTCCTTAGAGGTGGTGAATTTGATGGTGATTCTAAGTAGCTAAGTAAGGTAGAGGAGACTATAATGTAGCACTAGTAGGTGGCATTAGGTGATGGTTGCTAACCCCACACTACCCAATGTCTTTAAAGCCTCCAAGGCCAAGTGTGACTGGAGGCTTTATGTTGCTTAACCACTCACTTTTCTCTACATGGTGTAGATGTTGACATCATCCCTATAATTGTTACCCTATTTTTTAATAATGATTAAACTATTTAAATAATCTACAAAATCATAATAATATAGCATAAAAGTGATGCGATCTCGAAATACATATTGATAGATATATCCCTTATGTATTAATTATGATGATGGTCGTACCATTTTAATGATTTGTATGATTGTAGGACTAACATGGATTCAACTTTGGAAAACCACAAAAAGCCTAATTTTAATGCCAAATATATCAAGTTTAAAATATTAATTTATAGCTTTTCAAGGGCATTTACATAGATCTATGAAGCATTTTTTATCCAAGTGACACCCTATAAAAATTTCCTAGAAAAAACCCTAAAAAATTAGAAAGTGTTTACTAGTTTAATAATAAATACATAAAATAATTCTAATACCAACTATAAAATTTGTACATAAGGGTTCTCATACCTTCCATGAAAAAAAACATAATGGTGGGTGCAAAAAGACAGGGGGCCAAATTGTGGCCAAAATTTTAAAAAACTTTTGATAGGCTATAACACAAGTGTGTTATAATGCACTCAGGTTATGGCTTGGTATGCCGAGCCTAAGGCTCAGCCACATCGAGCCTATTCTATGCTCGTGTTATGAGTTATTAAAAAAAAAACAAAGAAAATCTAATTCATTTTTATGTTGACTATTTTTTTGCTGCTCACAACCAAAAACCATTCTCTTGCACACTCGCATTCTGGGGGGAGACAATCTTACATTTTTTCATCAATATGTTGCTATTCCGTCATTAGGATGCTGCCATGTTGACATGGAGGTTGAATAGGTAAGGATTGTTTGTTTTTTGTTGTGAATTTGTTAGTTTTAGGTTATTTTTTATATTCATTTGTTGAATTTGTAGGAAATGATAATGATCCTGGAAAACTCTCTTCAAAACCCTCATGAAAATCCTCAACAACCAGAGCAACAAAAACATGAACAAAATCCTCAAGTTCAACAACCGCAACAACAATCTCCTCCACCAATCCCTCAACATCCTCCTGGCACTCAACAAAATTTAATGGGGGTAATTGAAAACAATAAAAAACAAATCGAGGAGTTAATCACGAGGTTGAACAATCCAACAGGTTCAACCATGGAGAGAAGAACACTTGCAAATTCACTTAAAGAAATGTTAAAACATGTAGATGCAATAAAAAAACAATTAAGTGGTTGGCAAGATAGGAGGCAGGCAACTAGAAATTTTTACCAGGATAAATTATCATATAAAGATGTAAAAGATAAAAAAATTACAAATTAGATTTGTGTTCATTATTTACCAACCCATGCACAAATCAAAAGCTTGACCTCAATGTGAAGATGTTTCCTATCCATTGGTGCCACCACCAAGGCATTAGGAACTATTTTTGGGATAGGTGGTACATGGTTTTTGATTATCCACCATGCAACAATAGCAAAGTCCCACAATATTTCCTGAGGAAACTATATTGTGAGTTCATCCTAAACAAAATCCCAAATTATTTTGATATGAGGGACTTCCATGGGAGAGGTGGGGGGTCGGCTCAAGATAGACCCAATGCATGACAAGATCTTAGGAAGCAAGTGAGATGAGCTCTCTCTAGGCCGGATCATGAGAACATTGTTATCCCTTCCATCGCGAAGGAGAGTGTCAAAGTAGACACTTTGCAAACTATCACCTCTTTGACCCAGAGTTTCATCCAACATGCTAGTCCTATACTACAACGCCATCTAGGGGAGTCTTTGAGTGGTAGGATTCCATCCCATTCATGTCAGGCTTGTGGAACAACTTGTTCATATGACCCCACTGACACTCAAAAGGATGCTACATAGGATACATCTACAACTATGGAGATGGCGAGGGTAGATGACATTTTTAATGAGGTGTATGGAATCGATACTCAGGTAAATGTTAGCATGTTCATTGTATTTAATTTATTAAATTTCAATTTTGAAATGCAATATTAACTAATTTAGTTTTATTATTTTAATAAAATTTCAAGGTCACAGTGTTGATATTGGTAACACTAGCCCTACACCTTCTTATTACTCCACTGCATCTATTGTTGAGGTATGTAACTAGTAAAAAATTATAAATTTATTACATGTTAATAGAATTGTTATATGAATGGTATTCTAATATCTGATTTTGGATGTTGAATAGGCTAATATTGGAGGTTTCGTAGGAACACCTCCTAGTGCTAGTGGAGTTCGGAAAACCTTCACACAAGTAATAAAATAAAGAGTTTAACTAATGAATTTTACTTAATAAATATGTGTAGCTTATATTCATATCATTGATTACATTGCATTGCACATCTTTCAAACTCATAGCATTACTTCACATTCCATAACTAATAACTAGATGTTGATAGATGACAAAATTTCAACTATAATATATTTGTTTAGAAAGTCAACATAAGTAATGATGTAATTACTTCACATAGCATAAGTAATAACTAGGAGCATCTTCCAATTGCATTTGATTTTCATGGAATTCCATGAGACCACTTTTTATTGAGACATCTTTTCAAATAGTTCACTGCCTTGTCTATGCTATGGATTCTTGGAAGAAATATATGAAAGAATAATAGTAAGCAATATCATAGACAAGGCAATGAGTTGTTTGAAAAAATTCCTCAAAGAAATGTGGTCTGATGGTGATGTCTATCACCATGAGACCCAATTTCTTTGAGGAATTTTTTCAAACAACTCATTTCCTTTTCTATGCTACCACATTTTCCATACATGTCTACCAAAGTATTTTATCAAATAGTACATTTCCTTGTTGCTATGGCTAAAAGCCTAAAAAGGGGTGCTTTCCAACAAACTATGGGTTCTTGGAAAAATATTTATCAAAGAATAATAGTAAGCAATAGCATAGACAAGGCAGTGAGTAGTTTGAAAAAATGCCGTGAAGAAATGTGGTCTCATGGTGATGGAATGACATTCCATCACCATGAGACCACATTTCTTAGAGGCATTTTTTCAAACAGCTCACCACCTCTTCTATGCTACCACATTTTCCATACATGTCTACCAAAGCATTTTATCAAACTACTTGAACTTCCTTGTTACTATGGCTAAAAGCCTAAAAAAAGGTGCTTTCCAACAAACAATGGATGCTTGGAAAAAATCTATCAAAGCATAATAGTAAGCAATAGCATAGACAATGCAGTGATAGTTTGAAAAATTCCTCAAGGAAATGTGGTCTCATGGTGATGGAATGGCATTCCATCACCATGAGACCACATTTCCTTGAGGCATTTTTTCAAACAATTCACCACCTTTTCTATGCTACCACATTTTCCATACACATCTACTAAAGCGTTTAATCAATCTACTCACTTCCTTGCTGCTATGGCTAAAAACCTAAAAAAAGGTGTTTTCCAACAAACTAGGGATGCTTGGAAAATATCTATCAAATCATAATAGTAAGCAATAACATAGACAAGGCAGTGAGTAGTTTGAAAAAATTCCTCGAAGAAATGTGGTCTCATGGTGATAGAATGTCATTCCATCACCATGAGACCACATTTATTTGAGGTATTTTTTCAAATAGCTCACCACCATTTCTATGCTACCACATTTTCCATACATATCTACCAAGGAATTTTATCAAACTACTTGAACTTCCTTGTTGCTATGGCTAAAAGCCTAGAAAAAGGTGTTTTCCAACAAACTAGGGATGCTAGGAAAATATCTATCAAAGCATAATAGTAAGCAATAACATAGACAAGGAAGTGAGTAGTTTGAAAAGATTCCTCGAAGAAATGTGGTTTCATGGTGATAGAATTCCATTCCATCACCATGAGACCACATTTCTTTGAGGTATTTTTTCAAATAGCTCACCACCTTTTCTATGCTACCACATTTTCCATACATATCTACCAAAGCATTTTATCAAACTACTTGAATTTCCTTGCTGCTATGGCTAAAAGCCTAAATAAGGTGATTTCCAATAGGCTATGGATGCTTGGAAAGAATCCATTAAAGCATAATAGTAAGAAATAGTATAGACAAGGCAGTGAGTAGTTTGCATCACCATGAGACCACATTTCTTTGAGGATTTTTTTCAAACAACTCCCTACCTTTTCTATCCTACCACATTTTGTATACATGTCCACCAAATAATTTTATCAAACTACTCACTTCCTTGATGCTATGGCTAAAATCCTAAAATAGGTGCTTTCTAACAAACTATGGATGCTAGGAAAAAAATCTATCAAAGCATAATAGTAAGCAATATCATAGTCAAGGTAGTGAGTAGTTTGAAAAAATGCCTTGAAGAAATGCGGTCTCATGGTGATGGGATGCCATGACATATTTGTTTGTAATTGCATTCCATCACCATGAGATTCCATTTCTTTGAGGCATTTTTTCAAATAGTTCACTTCCTTCTCTATGCTACCACAATTATTGTACATGTCTACTTTATCAAACGGTTCCCTGCCTTGCTACTATGGATAAAAGCCTAAAAATAGGTGCTTTCAAACAAGCTATGGATAGGGAAAATAGTAAACATGATAGTCAAAAATATATAGTTTAATAAGTACTCGAAATTTTGTTCATTATCTCATACATTATAAGCCATGACATGCATCACTATTGCAGTTTTCATGATTAAATAATTTATTGTTTTATTTTTAGATGTTGGAAGCAAATACACCTCCAAATGCTCACAAGGAAATGGAGCTTGGTGTTTCATTTTCTATAGAATCCTCGATGCCTCTCATGGAGGTATGAGGCAGATTACTAAATTTCAATTTACATTCATTGTTATAGATGTTAGTGAAAAATCAAACCATTATTGATTTGTAATTTAATTTCTCTTTGGATGGTTTCTATAGGGATTTAGCACACCTCAACATGGGCATTTGAACCTTTCCCTCAAGGAGAGTGATCATCAGATGGTGGTAAGTGATTATATTGTTAAATATATCATTTTCTATAATGTAATTTCTATATATTAATGTCTTTACACTTGTTATTAGGCTTGACCAAGAACTAAACCCTAGGAGGAGCACTAGGAGCGCTCCTTGACCTTAGAATAAATGAGTGACAGACCTATCACCATTTGATTGACAAGCAAAGGGCATAAGTTTATTTTGAGAGCATGGAGAGCAATGAATTTTGATTCCAGAGCCCTTTGTTGTATGCCTATATGGAATTTTTGTACATATTTTGTATTGCATATATTTGACATTGTATGCCTATATGGCATTCTCGTAAGCCTATATGGATATTATATATATATTTTATACTTATATCGACATATATTGATGTATGCCTACATGGCTATTTGGTTAATACAAATCTTTTTTTATCAATGGTGTCCATATTTTCATTATAAATCCACAGTTCAATAGATATAAGTTACGTTTATTCAATTGTATACTTTATAAATTATGTGTATACTTTGTGATTTACATGTATTCCAATGTATTCTTTGCAACTTACATGTTTTCATGTGTATACCTTGTATTCATGCATATGATTTGTATTAATTTGCGTATACTATGTATTTGTGTGTATACTTCAAGGCTTATGTGTATTTGAGTACTTGTGCTTCCCTTATTCAAATGTATTATTGAATTATTCACATTTATAATTATTAATTGGTTAGCCCTAGCATTGATAATTGTTGTCCTTCATGGTTTTTCTTGAATATTTATTGATTGATGCTAAACAACTTTATTAGTTGATGCTAAAAAACTTCAATGTTTGTAGGAATACTAGTAGAGTCGCAAATCACAAAATTGCAGAAATTGAAAAGAAAAGATTAACTATAAATAAATGCACTAATTATTAACTTGATAATTGATTAAGAACGAATATAATATATATCAAAAGATGAGCCTTCTAGAATGACAATTTTCAACTAGAAAATAGGCAAAACATTCCCAATACTTTGAAAGCAATAATCCACCCAAAATTGCAATAGGAGATAAGACAAATGAACCCACATAGGCATAACTGAATAAAGAATAGTTCACCCTTCTTAGCTTGGTGAAATCATTGCCAAACTTAGAAGATCTTAAAGATAGAGAAGAATTATGATCTATATAATATAGAATTAGTACCCACTTTGATGACTACAAAATTTTCAACCATGGGCTTATCACGCTTTTTCAAATTTGGTAAGAAGGTGTATTAAAGATCCTTGAGCAATGTATATCCTAATACTCCCTAGTTCTTACATATGTCAATTCAGTTTAATTCAAAGAGTTCCATCAAATGCTTTATCTAAAAGAAAAAAACGCGTTTTCAATTGGTATTCCATGAGATGTTTCATAAAAAGATTCCAGTATATTTAATCTTTTGATTAGAACAACTCAATTAAGCAAAAGATACATAATCTTGACAACACTTGAAAAACATAATATTCATAGTAGATGATGAGTAGTTAACTTCTTGACACATTATCATACAAACATTTATCTTGAATAGTATTTAACCATTTTCACAACATAATCCTCATAGTACATAATGAATTGTTATGTTCTTGATCCATCACCATATAAACATGTCAAAAGATGTATATGTTAAATTTTTGCAATACTATTTCTTGTATAGGAAATGGACTTGGGAGAGAGCTTTATAATTTATAATACAAATAAGAAATTGACTTGGGTGAAAAATTTATTTATCACACCAAATAATAAATGTACATGAGAGCATCACTTGTTTCTCTTAGAAACCAATTTTCAAGCAAAGCAAATCATTTCAAATGAAAATGACAAAATACTTTGCAACCTAAGTTATTAATCGATGAAAAATAAAATGTTTCCAAGTTCCACCATTGTATGCATTTACAATTGGTTGTATATTATTGTAAGAGAAAAGAGGATAATTATAAAACATCTTGCGCTTGCTAGACTTGAGAATGATCATATGCTTTTGGTGTGGAAAACTCAAACTTCTCAGCTATCATGTGAATGTTTCTCTTTCCGATTGTTTTGCATGCCATCATAAGGGATCAAGTTAGTTGAACATAGCTCAAAGTGATTCAGTGTGTTTTGTGTGAAAGATGACCATGCCTAGTGTAAACATACCTAACAAGGCACATTGGAATAGTTTGTTTGGTCACACGAGTTGCAAAATGAAAGTTGCACCACTTTATAACTTTATATTGCTTGCATTTGACACATTTTCCATCAAGTGAAAACTGGACACCACGAGGAAAAAAATATGATACAATAAAAATTGGGAGATTTTATTGTAGAGGATCCCAACATGATCTCATAGGCTTTGACGAAGAGTTTGTAAGCATCACAGTTTTTGAGTAATAGCCTGTTAAAGATTGCAGCCATTTTTCACTTTGGACCCTTAAGGGATTGAGTCAGTTGAACATGGCTTAGAGTGATTCAGCATGTTTGGGTGCAAAAAGCACCATGACTAGTGTAAATTTACCCATACAGACACATTGTAACAGTTCGTTTGGTCACATGAGTTGTAGAACGAAAGTTGCACCACTTTGCAACTTTACACTGCTTACATTTGACACTTTTTCCGTCAAGTGAAAATTGGACACCATGGGAAAATGAATTTGAGATAACAAAAACCAAGAGAATTTATCATAGAGAGGCCCAACATGATCCTATAGGATTATACTAAGAGTTCGTAAGCATCACGATTTTCGAGTAGTATCCCGTCAAAGATTGCAGCCAGTTTGCACTTTGGACCCTTAAGGGATCAAGCCGGTTGAACGTAGCTTAGAGTGATTTGGTGTGTTTGGGTGCAAAATAGGACCATGCCTAGGGTAAATGTACCCATATAGACACGTTGGAATAGTTTTTTTGGTTACACGAGTTGCAAAATGAAAGTTGTAATACTTTGCAACTTTACACTGCTTGCATTTGACACTTTTTCCATCAACAAAATAAAATGACTCTGAGATAACAAAAACCAAGAGAGGTTGTTGTAGAGGGGCCCAACATGATCCTATAGGCTCATATGGAGAGTTCATAAGCATCACTATTTCCAAGTAGTAGCCCGTCAAAGATTGCTACCCTTTTGCAATTTTGACCTTTAAGGGATCGAGCTGGTTGAATGTAGCTCGGAGTGATTCGATATGTTTGGGTGTGAAAGAAGAATATGCATAGCGTAAATGTACCCATTTGGACATGTTGGAACATTGTGTTTGGTCACACTAGTTGCAGAATGAAATTTGCACCAATTTGCAACTTTACACTGCTTGCATTTGACACTTTTTCCATCAAGTGAAAATTAGACACCACGGGAAGAGGACTCTGAGATAACAGAAACTGATAGAGGTTATTGTAGAGGGGTGCAATGCAATCCCATATGCTTAGATGGATATTTTTTAAGCATCATGGTTTTTGAGTAATAGCCCGTCAAAGATTGTTTCCCTTTTGAACTTTGGACCCTTAAGGGATTGAGCCGGTTGAACATAGCTCGAAGCAATTTGGCATGTTTGGGTACAAAACAATAAAATTCCTAGTGTAAATGTACTTAACTGGATGTGTTGGAATATTTTTTTTGGTCACACAAGTTTTAGAATGAAAGTTGCACCACTTTGCAACTTTACATTGCTTACATTTGACATTTTTTCCATCAAGTGAAAACTAGACACCATGGGAAAATGACTTTGAGATAAAAAAAATTGAGAGAGGTTGTTGTAGAGGGGCCCAACTCAATCTCATAGGCTTAGATGAAGAGTTTGTAAGCATCACAGTTTCTGAGTAATAGCTCGTCAAAGATTGTTTCCCTTTTGCACTTTGGACCCATAAGGGATCAAGCTGGTTGAACATAGCTTGGATTGATTTAGCATGTATGGGTGCAAAAGAGGACCATTAATTGTGTAAACGTACCCATCTGGATGCATTGGAATAGTCAGTTTAGTCATGCGAGTTGTAGAATGAAAGTTGCACCACTTTGCAACTTTACATTGCTTGCATTTGACACTTTTTCCATCAACTGAAAACTAGACACTAGGGAAAAATGACTCCAAGATAACAAAAATTGAGAGAGGTTACTATAGAGGGGCCCAACATGATCCTGTAGGCTTAGACAGAGAGTTCGTAAGCATCACATTTTTTTGAGTAATAGCTCGTCAAAGATTGCAACCATTTTGCACTTTGGACCCTTAAGGGATCAAGTCAGTTGAACGTAGCTCAGAGTGATTCGACATGTTTGGGTGTGAAAGAGGACCATGCCTAGCATAAACATACCCATCTAGACACGTTGGAATAGTTTTTTTGGTCACGTGAGTTGCAAAATGAAAGTTGCACCACTTTGCAGCTTTACACTACTTGCAATTAACACTTTCTCCATCAAGTCAAAATTGGACACCAGGGAAAAACAACTTTGAAATAACAAAAATTGAGAGAGGTTATTGTAGAGGTGCCTACGTGATTTCTATACCTTAGATGGATTGCCTATATCTAACACAATATCCGGGTAACAGGCCATCAAATATTGCTGCCCTTTTGCAATTTGGACTATTAAGGGATTACATTGCATGAATTACAAATGTTTATGTGAATAGATGGTATGCTATATTGATATTGATATATAATCATTAGGTTGATTTGTTTTAATAAATGAAGTTTTTATAATAAGTTATTCAATTGGTGCTAGTTATAATAGGGAGAGAATAAAATAAGAAAAAGAATGATTGGTAACCATCAATGGTTATTACACTCACTATATTAATAATATGATGTTTACAATAAAATGAGATTTATTTGGCTGTCCTAATTCTTTTGTTTGTGCTACAATTGTCTAATATGCTTCATACACCATTTTGAAACCCAAGTGCTTGTACTTGTAGGCACAATGCTTTCTCAAAACAAGGTGATCCCACAATACTGGTTTACATTTTTTGGCCAAACTAGACACAAAACTAATTTTTTCTAACTAAATCTTCACTTTCAGGCACCTATAGCGGCTAAACTGTGAAGAATTTGAAGATGATGTGTGAAATTTTGTCTATAGATTCTAAATATATTTTTTCAAATTTTTTGGAATTAGATTGCACTTTTTTTTCTATCTCCTTCGAAAGCTAGTTTTTATCAGTAAACACCATTTTTAAGGAGTAATGCTCACCATATACAACATAACTTTTTTTCTATGAAGGATAAAATTCTTTTTTTTTTTTTAATTTAGATTTTTAACTATGATATCTAACCCTTTCATTTGGTTTCATAGTGTTTTATTGAATATTTTTTCCTTAATCAAGTTTCGAAGTCAAACCAATTATAATTTAGACATAGGTGGACTATATACAACATAACTTTTTTTGTATGTATTGAAATTCAATTTTTTTTTTTTACCGATCAAGGACATCAATACCTAGGTGCACATATTTTTTAGAATTTTATTTTGATAATATGCTATTTTTCCACATGTGGGTAACAAAGAGCTTGATTTTCGATGAAAAACCTATGTTTAATCAAACTAAAAAAAATACATAATAAAACCAAAACATATTTAAATTATATTTGATGGATAGTTCATTCCAAGGACTACCATCATCCAATTGGGTCTGTGAAGTCTCCTCCATTTTCATCCTCAACTCGAGCTTCAAAGGGAAAATTTTTGTAGAATTTTAGTGCCAGAGGGGGAGAAGGGGGGAAAAGGTGGGTTCAATCGAACCACTGTTCACTCGAACCCCCCCTAAACCCATTTTCTTGAATTGGGGTTTGAGCGAACCCTAGTTCGATTGAACCCCTTCAATATAATGTTAAAAAATGTTGGTTTGGTTGGCTTGAGCAGACTCTTGGCCGACGTCCACTCGAACCCTTGGCCAATGAATCCATTTTAAATTTATTTTTCCCATATGCATATAAATACTAGTAATTGCACCTTAGTGTGCAATAGGTATGCCATCGAAGTGTGGAAGGTTAATTAGGATAAATTTTGGTCTATTTTTTGTATACATTTATGTAGTACATGAGGTCAATTGGTAGACCATTTAGCAAATGATGTTGTTTGTACAACAAAGGTCTCAATGGAAAAATGATAGCTTCAAATAAACTATGCATCCACTTATAGGGATCCAAACATGATTGCAACAAAACCTTTGAATCAAGAAGATAATTAGGCTTCATTACCAATAGGCTCATGTTATGTTTGCAATAAGGAGAGAGGGAGAGAGAGAGGGAGAGGTAGGGATAGAAATAGGGAGAGATAGAGGGGGGAGAGTGAGCGAGAGAGAGAGAGGGGGGTAAGGAGATAGAGATAGATATGTAGATGGAGAAGGAGAAGAGGGATATGGAGAGGAGAGGAGAGGAGAGGGAGAGATAAAGAGAGAGAGAAGAGAAGGATATATAGAGATGGAATTTATAAATATATAGAGAGGGATACAGAGGGAGATGGATGGATAGAGAGAGGGAGACATGTCTAGAGATAAAGGGGGAGAGAGGAAAATAGAGGTAGAGATGAAGAAAGAGCAAGAGAGGAAGATGGAGACAAATAGATAGAGAAATATAGGTAGATCCTGAGAGATAAATACAAAGAGAGATAGGGAGATAGAGAGGGAGAGATAGAGAGGATCAAATAGAGAGATATAGAGGAAGAGGGAGAGGGAGAGGGAGAGTTAAAGAGATATAGATGGTGAGATAGAGTGATAGAGAGATAGAGATATAAGGAGATATAGATAGTGGAGGATATGGAGAGAGACAAAGAGATAGAAAAACAAAGAGAATTAGAGATAAGTAAATAGAGATGGTGAGAGGGAGAGAGAAATAGGGGGAGATAGATAAAGGGAGAAATAAGTAGGGGGATAGAGAGATATATTGGAAGAGAAAGGGAGAGAGAGGTAGAGATAGAGAGATATATAGGGGGATATGGAGGGAGTGAGGGAGGGAGAGATGGGGAGAGATAGAGAGAGGGGAAAGATAGAGAGAGAGGGAGAGAAAGGGAGATAAATAGGTAGAGGAGAGGTAGAGAAGAGGGGGAGAGAGGGAGAGAGATAGGTCAAAGAAGAAGAGAGAAGAGGGGGAGATAGATAGGTAGAATAGGGAGAGAAAGAAGAGAGGGGAGGGAGGGAGAGCGATATGTAGAGAGGGAGAGAGAGAAGAAGAGATGGAAAAAAGGGAGAGATAGCTCAAAATATATAGAGGGAGAGGGAGAGACATAGAAAGGGAGGGAGAGTTAGAGGGGGAGAGTGAGAGAGAGAGAGGGGTAAGGAGATAGAGATAGATAGGAAGATGGAGATGGAGATGGAGATGGAGATGGAGAAGGAGAAGGATAAGGATAAGGAGAGGGATAGTGAGAGGAGAGAAGGAGAGAGAGAGATAAAGAGAGAGAGGAGATAATGATATATAGATATGGAAGAGATAAATATATAGAGAGGGATAGAGAGGGAGATAGATGAATGGATAGAGAGTGATTGAAATAAATCCTTTGAATCAAGAAGATAATTATGCTCCATTACCAATAGTATCATGTTATGTTTTCAATAAGGAGAGAGGGAGAGGTAGGGATAGAAAGAGGGAGAGATGGAGGGGGAAGAGCAAGAGAGAGAGAGAGGAGTAAATAGATAGAGATAGATAGGAAGATATAGATAGGTATGGAGATGGATAAGGAGAAGGAGAGGGATATGAAGAGAAGGAGAGAAGGAGAGGGAGAGATAAAGAGAGAGAGGAGAGAATGATATATATAGATGGAAGAGATAAATATATAGAGGGATAGAGAGGGAGATAGATGGATGAATAGAGAGAGTGAGACATGTCTAGAGAGATATAGGGGAAGAGGGAGAGGGAGAGATAAAGATATATAGATGGTGAGATGTAATGATAGAGAGATAGATATATAAGGAGACATAGATAGGGGAGGATATGGAGAGAGAGACAAAGAGATAGACAAACAAAGAGAATTAGAGATGGTGAGAGGGAGAGAGAAATAGGGGGGATAGAGATATATGGAAGAGAAAGAGAGATATATGTGACTTTATCTCTATATATGTATCTCTCCTATTATCTCTTTCTCTTTTCCTTTATCTAATTTTCTCTATATCCCTCACTATCTCTAACTCTTTCTTTGTCCCTCTTTATTTCTCTATATATCTACCTATCTCTCTACATCTCTTTGTCTCCCTCTTTATATCTCTATTTCTATTTATCTCTTTCTCTCTCTCTCTATCTCCATCTTTGTTTCTCTCTCTTCTGTCTTTTTTCTCCCTATCTCTCTTTTTATCCCTTTATTTCTATTTGTGTTCCCCTCTCTTTATCTATCTTCATATCTTTCTCCTCCTTTGTCTCATTTTTCTCCCTCTCTTTCTCTCTTTCTCTTTTCTCTCTCCACCTATCTATATATTATCTCTATATCCCTCTCCCTTTTCTCTTCCTTTCTCTTTCTCTCTTTCTCTCTCTATATGTTTGTCTTCTTAAGTGTGCAATGGGTACATTGAAGAGGTCTTAAAGGTGAATTATCACATCCATAATCAAATGACATGGTACCTTGAGCATAACTCCCCAAGGACACATGTCATCCTTGGATTGTTGACATGAAATGACCAATCAAAAGTTAGTTTCCATTTTTTCTCTCTTTTCCCATGTATCTCTTATATTTCTTTCTCATGCTCTTTTTATTTGCATTGATTTATGTTTTAAATTTGTGTGCAAATATTTTATAATTGGATAATACTTAATTTCTTTAAAGAAAAATCTAGATATGTCTAAATTTATTTCATTCCATTATTTAACACTTTATTATTAATTGTTTAACTACACCACATGCAACTAGAATTTGCAGCACATCCAAAACACACTCTCTAACATATTAACATACATTTAGTTTTCTATTAGCATATTCCTTGAACCTCCTTTAGGTGCAAGTGCTAGTATATATACCTCTCTCTCTATAGAATTGTCTTCCTCTCTATAATAACTTTTCTAGCTATAAGTGGAGTTGAAATTTCAAATGAAATAAAAGATTATTGAACTTAAGAATTCCATGGAACAAATATAAGTTGTATATAATTGTAATTTAGGCAAAATGATTTTAAAAAACTTCACTAGGTTTCAAACAAGTATTGAAATCATATATATGAGTTTACATGCAAGAAAAAAAAGTGAGAGAAGATGCTATAAGTGTAGTTGAACTTTCAAATGAAATCAAATATTCTTGAACTTAAGAATTCCATGGAATAAATATGTACATATAATTGGAATTTATGCAAAATGATTTTAAAAAGCTTCACTAGGTTCACAAATGCAATTGGAAATAGATGATAAGGAATTTAGGAAAAATGAGTTTAAAAACTTCACTAGATTAAACAAGTATTGCATATGAGTTTACACATGCAAGCAAAAAAAGTGAGAGATGATGCTATAAGTGGAGTATCTAAATTTTTTCAAATGAAATCAAATATTTTTGAACTTAAGAATTCCATGGAACAAATATGTACATATAATTGGAATTTAGGAAAAATGATTTAAAAAAAAATCACTAGGTTCACAAATGTAATTGGAAATAGATGATAAGGAATTTAGGAAAAATGAGTTTAAAAAACTTCACTAGATTGAACAAGTATTGCATATATGAGTTTACACATGCAAGCAAAAAAAGTGAGAGATGATGAGCTATAAGTGGAGTTGAACTTTCAAATGAAATCAAAGATTCTTGAACAAGTACTTGAATTCCATGGAACAAATATGTAATTGGAAATATCTACTCAATTTAAGGGTCTCAATGTGTTTCAACCACTAATTTGTGTCCAACCAAATTTAAAATACTTGTCATCAACATATATTATAAGTAACTAAAACAATCCAGAGTTCAAACAAGTTACTATAAGTTCTCACTTGAACATGTATACATGTACAAGTGAACTTGAAAATCATGGATATAATCTAACTCAAACATTCTGGTTTAGCCCCCTCTTCAATAACATGTAATTTTTTCTTATGATCATCACTATCTAGTCTCCATTTTTTTGTCCACGTGCATGTGGAATTGCATGAAGATGTAGGGCGATAGAAATTATTAGGTGACTATATTGATATACCTTTTTATCAGGTTGATATTCAACAAAATGAGTCCCATGTTGAACAAATTTGACTTGTTTTAGATATATCCCTTGCACTACAACAAAACCTGCATGATAAACATGACCTTGAGGTAAGACATGTGAACATGTACAACATTTTCACGCTCAAGGTTTGTACAATATATATTTAATGTTTTTAATGTAATGTACACATGTACACAATTTATATATAATTTTAAATTCAAACTCACCTATGGGAAATAACATTCCATCACTTGTTTTAGGTTATGTTAGCTTATTCCTCTATTCTGTGCAATGTAGTAAATAATATCTAACACCTTCTATGTTTCCAAGCTCTGCTATGATTGCAAAAACATCTCCTATACACCAAATTTACACAAAAAATTTCTAAAAAAATTAGAAATGTCTCTAGACTTTAAAGATCATTATATATATATATAATATTTAAATTATCGAAAATAGTGGCACCATATCCCATTTACTAACATATCCAAGTTCTTGGTTGTTGCATGCATGATATTTTTTTGTAATGAACTTAGTGCAGAAACAAGAGTAATCCCTCAAGTATAATGTCCATCTAGGGTGACTATCTGAACTCGTAACACAATACAAATATCTTGTTTTTTCTACCCTCTTGCATCCATGCATCGAATTCTGTCCACACCTAGATACGTGTACAAAAAAAACTTATGTGAACACACATGTATATATATATATTAAATTTAAACAAATTCAAAATTTTGAAAATGTAATTTATACATACCTAATATCTCCCAAAACACTCTATGTAGAATGTTTCAGTTTGTTCTTGAACATGTGCCGACCTCATTTGATGAAAAGTGTTTCTTACACCATTCAACAACATCATGTGCATCGTCTATACAATCTCTTGAATAACTCATTTGATGCTTTCTTAAATCACATTTGATGCAAGCTCCTGCACCATCATTCTCATCCTTTCCATGCCCACTCTCAAAGAAACTCCAAACATGTGGTATTTTGTAAATTTTATGATATCTAGATAGTGCATAAAATGGCCGTGATGATTTGAATTGTGCAGCACATCCATCTAACCATACAAAATTCTTTTCAAATTTTATGCCCTTGCTTATGAAATTCTCAAAAACTTTTGTAAATTAATGTTGTACAAAAAGTGTGTCATGCTCTTTATCATCACTAATATAAAAGTGATATTCTTTCTTAATGGCTCATTGTTCATCTATACTCTCAACACCATCCAATTATGATTGTTCATGTCGATAACACACATGAACCATTATAGTGATTTGCTTGAAAAATAATATTCTGATTGAATCTCTTTTTGATGTACAAAAGAGTAATTTCTTGCAAATTCAACCACTGATAGAAATTTTCCAAGTGGGAAAGTATCTCTTAATGTTTGAAATTGTTGTGCTTACCACTTAGCAAAAAAGGAATGTTGTATGTATGGTTCTATTAATTTTTGAAAATATTCCATAAATTTTCCAATAGGAATCTCTTCTTCTACATAGTTTAACCTTGTGGATTCTTTCCAAAAATTTGTTTGAAACTTTACATACTTGTAACTCTTGCAATTTCCTATCTTTGTTAGGTTAGTATCTTCGTTTCTTGAAGGAAATTTAGCCAAATTTCCACATGTTTCACAAAGTCCTTTTATGCAATTTATTTGAGGTCCATTTTCATGATCACATAACATATCCTTTATGAACATAATTACCTATTTAGGAGGTGCATTTTGAAAACCATAACTTTCTTCTCTCATCTTTCAAAACACCTGATAGTAGAGATCAAATTCAATATGATAACAACAAAAAGTTTCAAAAAACTTGTATTTCTTCACATAATACGGCTTAAACCTTTAAAACATTGTTTTCCCAATCTTTATATGAGGATACTTATTAGAAAAATTCATATACATCTCAATTTGTGTTATGTCTAACCAATGGTTAATATGATTTTCATAAATATTGGGCCCAATCTTGTGTCTCATAACATCTCTAGTATTTGATGATGGACGAGTCTCTTCATTCCAAAACATTGAGATCAAGTTTCTAATAACATCCTCAATCCTATCAGAATGGGGAGCTTTACACATAATTTCCCAATTTCCTTTTGAACTATCATCCAAAACCTTTCTCTTTTTCTCATATTTTATTAGTGTGGTTCTACTATAACCAATTTCAGATGAAAGTGTATACATTTTTATTTTTCTTGCTATATCTTGATTTAAAATAGATGTCAGCATCACCCTTCTTGTAGTGGCCTTATCCACTGATCGAGATCCTTTCCCAATGGAATCTAAACCCTTTCTAACATTTTCAACAATATATTTTTGTAATGGCATGTGTTTCTTCTTATTCGATGCTGAATGTACACCCAACAATTGTAATGACTCTTTTAGCTCATTACGAAGAAGTAAACGTGATAACAATTGGGTTTTTTCAAGTTTTTAAAGATTTTTGAAATGATAATTGATTATTCCATTTATAGATTTAGTCATTGGCATCTTACTCCTATTTGTAGGTTGGTCGACATAGCATTTCAATTTCTCCATATTCATTTCAAGTAAATGATCTAGATTTCTATAAGAAATATGTTTCCTCGCCTTTTCAGCTAGTTTTATATGCTCATCCATACTAGAAGGAAGTGATCCTGACCCCTCTCCAACATGAATTGTTTGAACTTGGGCCTTCTCCCTATCTTCAAGGTTCATGTGTTCTTTAACAGATTTTTTGATCTGATATCTAGATTTGGCTTGACTTCTACTTGAGAACTTCCTGCTTGTTGAGCCCTTTTTACATGCCACAAAATATTTTGCAAAGAAAGTGAGAGATGATGCTATATAAGTGGAGTTTATGTATGCAAGAAAAAAAAGTGAGAGAGATGATGCTATAAGTGGATTAGAACTTTCAAATGACATCAATATTGATTCTTGAACTTAAGAATTCCATGGAACAAATACAATTGGAAATGGATTCAATTTAAGGAAATGACAAAATGAATTTTCAAAGTCACTAGGTTTTGGAAATTGGATACATGAATTTACATGAAAGCAAAGAAAGTGAGAGACTTTTAAGTGGAGTTGAACAAATAAAATCAAAGATTCTTGAACTTAAGAATTACATGGAACAAATGCAATTGGAAATAGATGCTAAGGAATTTAAGAAAAATGTGGTTTCCAAGTTATCTAACATGGTTTTCATAATTGGAAATAGATTTATAAGGAAAACATTGAGGTGTTAATAAAATTCCTAAACACACACAAGAGAGAGAGAGAAGAAATAAGCATGTAATTTGTTTCTTTCTATGATAATCTTCCAAGTTTTGTTCACGCCTCTTTTGTTCTTCTTCTTTTGAAAATTTTCATTGAGCCTTATTTTTTCTTTTTCCTTGCTCTCCCATTTTCCTTAAAAATGCAAAAATATCTTCTCCAAAATATGCTCTCCAAGTGATATAAATGCAAATTAATCTTGTAATTTGATATGAAATAATGAAAAATAAGATTGTATTTATATGCATATGGGAAAAAATTAAAATTAAAATGCATTCATCAGCCAAGGGTTTGAGCTCAAATTCGCCTTCAATTATATTCAAATTTTACAACATTACATGTGTAGAAATACATATGTGTACCTACATTAATATATTTAATGCACATTTACAATGTGTTTAACATATTTAAATCATAAATATGTGAGCTCATGAATTCTCTAAATATATATTTAAAATTTGTATAAACATGTTATTGAGTGTAAACATGTACATGTACACATGTATCTATTAATGTATCTATGTGTCAGCCAAGGGTTCGAGCTCAAATTCACCTTCAATTATATTCAAATTTTATAACATTACATGTGTATAACTACATATGTGTACGCACATTTAATGTATTTAATACACATTTAACATGTGTTTAACATATATAAATCATCAATACATGAGCATGAGTTCTCTAAATATAGATTTAAAATATGTATAAACACATTATTGAGTGTAAACATGTACATGTACACATGTATCTATTAATGTATAAACATTTAAACATAAGAAAACACATGTACATGTAGATAGATGAACATAAACATAAACATTATAAGAAAGTCTAGGTGCATGCACGTACAGATTGAATGAGAATAAGCATATAAACATAAGAAAATGTGTATGTATATCATATAAGCAAATGTACTAGAGATCATCCAATGTAAGTAATAATGTATCAACAACCTAAAAAAAATGTACTAGAGATCATCAAACATGTAGCCCAAGTCATATATAATGTTAAACAACTCATAAATATAGTGCAGCCTAATATGAATGTCGAATCCTAGTCGAACGATCATTTGAATGAGAACCTTGCTCTGACGAATGTGTCGATCCCTAAAGATAAAATTGTGTACACAATGTGTTAAATACATATAATATATTATAAATTTTATGAAATTTATTTAAGAATGTACATGTATTTTTAAATATCTATCTAGATCTATGCATACATATGCATTTACATATACATGTGTATATATAATAATTTAAAACTCACATGTCCACTGGTAGCAAAATCATCCACAGAGTCATTTCGATGTACATGATTTGAACCAAGGCTAGGAGTAACATGAGGTATGTCCATATATAATATATATACATATATATTACATGAATATTTAGTTAAAAATAAAATTTAAAAATAATTAAGAAAAAGAATTGAAACATGCACATGCACACATACATGCATATTATTTGGTATCAGATGATCTAAGTCCTCTACAATGGTTGTCTCCACAAAATCAACCAAATGCTCAGTCCACACGTCAATATCTACATCCATTTGAGTCATTGCATGTTGTGATAGAAATGATGAGTGAAGGGGACTATGCATCTGAGATGGCATCGGTGATGACGAACCAGGATTGGTCAACATATCCATAAAACCCATAGTTTGTGCACTAGTGCTAGGATGAGAGTGATGGGATCCTAGATGCGAATGAGCTCCTAAATCCAAATGACCTTTGACCTAGTCTATAGAGATCCCATGGTCTAATGCAATGAAGGCATATGCCTCCAAGAGGCCCTCATCCAAACAATGCATAGTCCTCCATGCCATATCTCTTATAAGTCCGTCGAGTTGTGTGGGTGTAGGGATTCTCGCCACTATAAAAGGATCCATGTTGTTGTGTTGTGCTGAAAATGGTGTGGATCATGAATGTCTAGACATCAAATAATGACCCACACAATTAGTAGATATCCTAGTGGTCACAGCTACAATGTCGCCTACACTGTCAATTGCTTCCTTTTGGGAAGCAATGACAACTTGATCCATTAAGGGGGCTAGAGTTGGGGTGAGAGTAGGAGACCTACCACCAACCAATATCCTAATGTTCACTGGGGCTAGTCTATCTTCTTGATGCTAGGTGGACCTATCGGTAATCCTGCCACACCCCTGACTAGCATATGGTGGAATTTCTAGGTAGTTGACTTTTAGGCCCAAATGGAACTCAACATACAACTACAACACAAAATGTAATGGAAGTTGTTCATTGTTTGGATATTGACCATGTGCTACAAGAAATCATGGGTAGATCAATTAGGCCATAGCATCGTCCACACATTTGGTGAGTTGGTATCCCCTCACCTTACGTTTATTTTGATAGAATAGAAAACATTAGTTTTTAATCATATCTTTGGTCACAACATCATGTATTTGTTTATAGGGAACCTCACCATGTATTTCTTCTTGCATGTGGGAAAGAATAGCAGCTACTCTATCAAGGGAAAATGCACTAGTACCCCCAAGTTTATCTCTTATTTGTTCTAGGCTTTGTAATATGGACATGCAAGTTTCCGCATTTATGCCTACATTTCTACCATCAGTTAATGACTCTCTCAATCTCACTATTAGTATTTGCAAAGAGTGTTTGTGGTGGTGGAATAGGTGCATTTTCCATGTGATATGTATGTACCTAAAGGAGTAATGAGACCTTGGTTTAATATATCTAGATCGAGAGAATAGAAATAACATGGAACATGTACATTTGTTCAATTTAAATTTAAAACGGTTCTAAATAAATACAAGTGTGCACATGATATAGAATACATAAATTAAACATGAACACTAGATATATCTAGATAATAGTTCTCAAGTGCATACATGTACATTCAATAAATTTAATGTAACTTCTATCTAAATTACTAAACACTTGTGAAACAAGTAAATTAAAAATTCACATAATTCAAAGTCATGCATGAACTCATTTCACCAAAATGTAGAAACTTCTAACTATACATTTAAATATATATAAAATGATCTAAATATATTCAATCCACATGAGTTACAAATCATAGGGGGGCCAACAAGTGCTAAATTAGCTTGAGATTTGAAAGCATGCATAGATTAGAGATATGGTCTAGTTCAAACTATTTAATAAAATATGTTTCACATTTCTTATATAGAAGTTTCAAGCTAACATGTATGTAAATTTCAATTATCTATGTTCAACAAAACAATATTTAAACTTCATAAAATAAAAAGGCATATCAAATTTAGATAAGACATTTATCAAATACAAAACTTTCATGTGTGATGTCTTACTTGAGAGTTATTGGTCAATCCACACTAGAGTTTCAAAAAAACTTCCTATAAGTGCATACAAAGTAACATAATTTAATTATACTATTAAGAGGTTTTAGTGCAATTTAAAGGAGTTTGTGACATGGTCTAATTATGAGGTGAAGATAGCAAATATGCTTAGATCAAGAGAAGAAAAGTGCATACAATGATTGATGTATATACAAAATTGTGTCTTGAGAGTGAAATGTATATGATAGATAAAGAGAGCATACATGCTAAATATAAAAATGATAATACATAATATAGACAACCCTCAAGTATGCACAAATGACTTGAAGAAATCCTAATATAGAAAGTAAAAGAGATTATATAAACAATAACAAACATGACTAATGAAGGTGTTTAAAATGAAAGGAAACCAACATATAAATTATAGATGAAGTAGCAAGGAGGATCACACCAAATATGACATAAAATAGAAGGCTAAAGTAGAACTTGAATACACAATATACCATCGATTTATCGATCTTATAATCAAACCATGCCATATCCTTAAAAAACAATTTAAGTAGAGTCTCCAATGATAAATCTTTGAAGTGCTAGTATTAAAATAAGAATTAAGAATATCTTGAGAATGAATCCTATGGAGAGAAGCTCTTATTTATCAAGTATAAAACTCTTTGAAGAGGCACCCAAAACTCTATTAAAAAGTTCTTGTATTTTATTAGTTAAAGAGGAGGAAGAAATATAAGTTTTATGTTAATGAATGGCTCTCTCTAATGCATCCATTCTATAAATGCACACCAAAATGTAGGATGACCAAGTGTGTAAAAAAAGATTTAAAAAGAGTCACTTGATTTCTTCTTCATCTTGGAACAAAACTTGAACTAGACTTTGAAGGTTAAGGGTTACTAGTTTTGTGATTGAAATTATTATTGTTAATTCTAGGTGCCTTATTCTCTATTGATTAACCTATGGATGGTGTAGATTTGATTTTAAAACAAGATTGTCTTGTGGTATGCACAGGTACTATTTTTGGGTTTACTAGGTAAGAGGAATCACCAAGTTATAAGACAATAAATACTTTCAATATGGACCTACAAGTGTTTTTATTCCCAAGTAACATGATAAGTTAAAAGAAAAGAGAGATGAATATAGGTCACAAATAAAAAAGGTATAGAAAAAATCATTTTCTATTTGTAAGAAAAGTTAAGGAATATAAACTAATTTGGAAAGAAACTATTGATATTTATGTTTCCTATTCTTTATTTCATCTTATCATTTCATCCTTGATAAGGTCATGTATTTCTAACCTATGCATGCATTTTGCAACATAGAGGGCATTCGTTGTCTTAGAAAATGTAATTGGCATAGATGAATTGACTTGACTAAAGCACAAACAACACACTTAACCAACCATATATAAATCTGAAAATGCAACCTAAAGGGTTACCAATGACAAGATCCATGAAATAAATCTACCAAATCTGATGAGGTTACTAATAGCAACATCAAATTTGACCACTAGAGACAAGGATGAGAAGCTTGAAATGCAAGATGACATAAGAAAATTAGTGATTTCTTGTTTGCATATGTTGACCTATGTTGTGCATACCTAGTTAGCCTTGGATTGAGTTTTAGGGTGTGAAATTCCTTGTAGTCCCATGTGTCATGAATGAGGAGCTCAGACTCATTCATATGATTCTTGAGTTGATTCTTAGTAGATGTCATAGGTACCCTATTTGAAATATCAATGATAGGAATGCTAACTTGACAATATGTGACCCTCCAATTAGTTGCTACTAATTTAGATCAAGGAGAAAATTGTCCAACAAACACAATTCAACTTATTTCAACAAGTATTTGATCTCCAAAACCTTAGCAAGGGTGGTTCTTCCTGTAATCTCACACTTTTCCTTGTAGGTATGCAGACCTAAATTATTAAACTTATCTTGAAAAAACCCTCACAACCAACAAAAAATTTACACTTTCAGACACCCTTTAAAGCATACTAAAGCATATCTCAAAAAATCCATGGGTCGCTTTGGACCAACATTTTCAAACCAGGGCTTTTGCATTGTCCTAGACCCCAAATTAGGTCACTTTTATAAAGGAAATATTATGTAAAAACTTAATCAATCCAAAAAATCAATTGGGAACTCTTAACCAAGAAAAAAAACCTCAAATTCCATAGCTTTTACTCTGAGACATGGCCTCCAAGACACCTATTCTTGAAACCCTCATTTTTAGCAATTTACAAGAGGTTTTGTTGAAAGTTAGCCTTCCAAACCTCTAGCAACTCTTCCAACACTTCAAACATGACCCATTATGTTTTCAAATGCTTAAAAAACATTTAAAAATTGCTTCCCCCAAGATTGACACCCTTTTCCAACCTAAAACCTTCTAATTTCACTCAAAATGCACCATTTTGCAACTAGGGCATCATGCCCAAAAACCCCCAATGGCCTCCCCTACTCATACCACCCTCAATAAAAAAAAAAATACACCCTAATGAGCCATTCCACCAAGTTATAGAAAGGAACGGTGGGTGGAATGGTTTAAATAGTTATTTTTTACAATCAAACCCTTAAAAACAAGGTTACACAAGCTACTATAGGAAAATGAGTCAAACTTCCACCAAATTCAATATAAAATGCTCAAACCAGATGAAAATTGAATTTATCACATTCCTTTAACAAATTCACAAATTTTTAGGACAATTTTCTCCTGTATGGAACTGTACCAAGGTTGGAAACAATGAATTTACATAGAAATTATGAAGAAAACATAGATTTTCTTATTAGTTTTTCACTTAAAAATCACCAAGCCACCTTTACATCAATGTTTTTCACATATTTAAATACTTTACCACCAAAAAACCTCCTAAACTAACTCAATGACCCTTTGAAGCTAATTGATTGTTGGCATTCCCAAAAGCTGCTTTTTTGCACTTTACAATATTTGAAAATGGCAACATTTTGCATATTTTGCAATATTTTGAAATTTGAACCTTCTAACTACCGAATGACCTTTAATGGACTCATTACATCATAAATGGTATCCTCAAACTTTATTAAACCCCAAACATGACTCAAACCTAACATTTGACCTTGATCCTAAAACTTGCAAATTCAAACCTTCATGGTGCCCCTGCACCATACACCCAACCTTGAAACTTTTCCAAGTCCCTTGGAATGTGATTTATAGATTATCCATATTTGTTTACTCCATATCTTTGAGCGTAAAATTCTCCTTTACCTGGTACACCTGTCCTTGGAGTCAAAAACTAAAAATTTTCCTTGCACCTTGCATTTGTAGTCCTCTTACTACCTTGGATTTGCTCCTTTTCATAAACTGATTTGATGATTGTCTTCTATCTTTTCCACCATCACAAACTGAAGTTGTACCTACCATAACACCTACACTTTTTCCTCTATCAATATTTCCTTTAACTGCCCTTTTTTCCACTCTTGGAACATGCTCAAACTTATCCCTTTGTCTCTGCCAAACACCATCACTCACCACACCGTTTATCTTCACCTCTATCACTAGTTTCTCTACCCTTAAATCCTTTACACTATCAAACTTATTTACCACTGTATTGATAGTATTGAACTTCCCCTTAACCCATTTTTCAATCATAGGAAAAACTATTGTCCCTACCACAATTTCATCTTGCCTTTCCAACTCATTTTGCTTCTTCACAAACAATTCATCTTTGAACTTCTCTTGGTTAGTATTTGACATCTTTTACTCATCACCTTTTCTTCCTTCTATATGTGCACCATCCTTCAAATTCACTGTGTTATTACCTGCAACTTTTTCAATGGCTGCCAACTTTACATCCCTGACTTCCTCTGGCTTCACAATTTTTTTCTTGCCTATCATGATCACTTGGGCTGCCTTTCCTTTTTCCTTCATGTCTTCAACTAATGGGGTTAAATTAAGATATTTCTCATCCTTCTCAATATGATAGGTGTTTTGTCTTCCATCATACATGGCATGTCTATCATATTTCCATGGTCTCGCAAGCAATAGATGACAACTCATAGGTAGAACATCACAAAGAACTTTATTAGTTAACCAAGATACCTTATAAGGCATTTCATGAGGCACTTTTTGCAAATTCAACTTATCTACCATTTCACTTGATACCATATTATTAGTGGAACCATAATCTATCACTACCTTGCATACTTTACCTTTACATTTGCATGTGGTCTTGAACAAGCTCCTTCTTTGAGTCATGTCCTTCTCCTTGGATGTCTTCAAAATTTTTCTTCTCAACATCAATGATTCTCCTACCTTTGGAGCAGCAACATGATTTGGAGAATTGACACTTTCACCTTCATCTTCTTGCACAAATTGGAATCTCTTTTCACCTCTTCTTTCACTACCACTTGATGTAGATCCTTGTCTTTTAGGACACTTATATGCTAGATGCCAAAACTCTTGACAATTGTAGCACCTACCTGCAAATGTGTTTGAACTTCTACCTCCACCAAATCTACCTCTAGTGCCTCTAAATTGACCTCTGAAATCTACAGCTTGTTCTTGTCCTTTGTTTGCCTCTTCTTGGCTCTCACTTGTTTGTCTTGAAGTAGAGAAATATTCTTTACCCCTAGAGGTGTTTCCTTTTCCTCTATTTTTTATATCTTTCCTTATTTTCATCTTTTGTTCAACCCTTCTTGCCATTTGATAACACTCTTCAACAGACCTAGGATTTTCCAAAACTAACTCATCCTGAATATTGAATATCAAGCCCCTACGATACCTAGCAATCTTTTCAACTTCATTCTCATTATTCCCTGAACTTATATTCAACTTATAAAATTCTTCAATATATGTTTTCACATCCATTTCTTTTTGTCTTAAACCTTGTAATTTCTTAAACATTTGAATTTCATAGTCTTTTGGCAAGAACTTACCTTTCATTTTTTCTACCATTTTGTCCCATGAAACAATCTTGAACTTACCTTTCTTTCTCCTCTTTGATTGCTCATAATCTCACCACAAAAGTGCACGACCCTTCAACTTGGTCTTTGCAATTTTCACCCTCTATTCTTCAGGAACATCTTCACATTCAAAATAGTTGTCCAAGCCTACAATCCAATCTAATAACTCTTCATCATTCAGGTTCCCACCATATTTAGGAACATATATCTTCACCTTATGTTTATCACTCTTGATTTCCCTCAACAACTTTTCCATCCTTTGGTCTTCAGGATCCAGTTCTTCATCCACATCTTCAAATTCTTCTTCCTCTTCTTCATCAGAATCACTTTCATCCTCATCTCTTCTCTTTCTTGTTTCTAGAGCTACACATCTTTCCTTCAACTCTCTTATCTCCCTAGCATGCTTATCCTTCAATTCACTCATTTCTTTAACCATATTTTTCCCTTTTTGAGGCATTGTGACTATGTTGTCTTTTCAACTTCCACTTTCCCTTTCTTCAATCTACAAATTCTCACCTTCTAGAGATCTAATCCCTATGCTTTGATACCAATTGATGCAGAGAAGGGAACCAATTGTCCAACAAACACAATTCAATTGATTTCAACAAGTATTTGATCTCCAAAACCCTAGCAAGGGTGATTCTTCCTACAATCTCACACTTTTCCTTATAGGTTTACAAACCTAAATTATTAAACTTATCTTGCAAGAACCCTCAAAACCCTCAAAACCTTTACACTTTTAGACACCCTTTAAAGCATACTAAAACATATCTCAAAAAATCCATGGGTCACTTTGGACCAACATCTTCAAACTAGGGCTTCTGCATTGTCCTAGACCCCAAATTATGTCACTTTTACAAAGGAAACCTTATGTAAACACTTCATCAAGCCCAAAAAATAAATTGGAAACACTTAACCAGGAAAAAAAACCTCAAATTCCACAACTTTTACTCTGAGACATGGCCTCCAAGACACCTATTCCTGAAGCCCTCATTTTTAGCAATTTATAAGGGGTTTTGTTGAAAGTTAGCCTTCTAGACCTCTAACAACTCTTCCAACACTTCAAACATGACCCATTATTTTTTCACATGCTTAAAAAACCTTCAAAATTTCTTCCCCCAAGATTAACACCCTTTTCCAACCTAAAACCTCCTAATTTCACTCAAAATGCACCATTTTGCAACTAGGGCATCATGCACAAAAACTTCCAATAGCCTCCCTTGATAATACCACCCTCACTAAAAAAAAACCTACACCCTAATGAGACATTCCACTAAGTTATAGAAAGGAACAATGGGTGGAATGGCTTATATAGTCATTTTTTCACAATCAAATCCTTAAAACAGGGTTACATAGGCTACTACAAGAAAATGAGTCAAACTTCCACCAAATTCAATATAAAATGATCAAACTAGATGAAAATTGAAGTTATCTCATGCCTTTAAAAAATTCACAAAGTTTTAGGACAATTTTCTCCTGTACAGAACCATACCAAGGCTGGAAATAGTGAATTTACACAAAAATTATGAAGAAAACAAAGATTTTCTAATTAGTTTTTCACTTCAAAATCACCAAGCCACCTTTACATCAATTTTTTTCACATATTTAAACACTTTCCCACCAAAAAAATTCTAAACTAACTCAGTGACCCTTTTAATCTAATTGGTTGTTGCCATTCCCAAAAGATGCATTTTTGCACTTTACAATATTTGAAAATGACAACATTTTGCAATTTGAACCTTCTAACCACCTAATGACCTCTAATGGACTCATTACATCATAAATGGTCTCCTAGGAACTTATTAGACCCCAAACATGACTCAAACCTAACATTTGACCTTGATCCAAAAACTTGCAAATTCAAACCTTCATGGTACCCTTGCACTGGCTACAAAGTATCCAAATATAATTGGAGGTGAGGAAAAATTATGTACATGATGAAAAATATGAAAGAACATAATTAGTGGATCATCATGTGTGAGAATAAATTAATGGATATAATAAATATATTCTTAAAGAATACAATTTATATATAATAGTATAATAATATATTCTATATATATCAATGAGTATCAAGAAAAGGTTTGCTTGAAGTGTAAAATAATCATAAAAAGGTGGCCCTAAATTCTATATAAATATCCTATATATATATATATACATATTAAACTAGTTATTGTGCCAAGTAACATTATAATCATTTCATTAAGGAGGTTTGGTGCAATGGAAAAGAATGAAACCTAAATCTATACAAGGTTGGATATCTCCAACATTCTAACCAAGTTTACACACGTCAAGCTTTGAGGATAAATATTTTTTATGAATGAAGCAATTGAATATTATTCCTTGTTCTTATTCATTATCATATGTGAAATTAGAAGTGATAATTATGAAAGGTTTAATGTCAACTTAAGCATCTTATTTTTGATATACTAATTTTTTTATTGTGGATCATAAATAGGTAAGGAAGAACCTAGTTAATAGCTTTAAAATCAATGCATTGATGTTTAAGGTACAAGTGGTGGATCTTATGCATATGAGGATTGGTTGTTTTAGCATTGAGGTAGATTCCTATAATCATAGCCAATACTCATTTGGAATGTCACTAGATTTTTTAGGTAATTTATTAAGTGTTCTAAAACTACCAGATATAAAAGAGAACATATTCTTGTTGGGTTGCAACTAGAAGTCTTTTTAATCATTGATTCACTTACACTATTTACGAGGTAAGAGGAATCACCAAGTTATAAGACAATAAATACTTTCAATATGAGTACAAGTGTATGTATTCCCTTAACATGTGATAAGTTAAGAAAAGAGAGATGAATATAGGTCACAAATAAAAATAGTATAGAAAAAATACTTTTCTATTTGTATGAAAAGGTAAGGAATATAAACTAATTCAAGGAAAGAAACTATTGATCTAAATAAGGATATAAAACTATTTGTTTTATAAATTTAACTAAGGTAGAGGAATGATTGATTCATTTGAATGAACCAAAGTATTATTATCTATCAAAATAGATGTGAGATGGTATAGATTTCCTTCCATGTGTTCTCGTAATATTAGAAAATTTTATCAGGAACATTGGTTTTTGTTTAATAGGTTCAATTAATTAAACAATAATAATAATGTATGTATTGAAGCACATAAACTTAAAAATTATAAATATTTTAATAGAGACCCATACAATAGCTTTTTATATTAGTTAGAAATTCTTGTACCTTAGGTTCTTACATGCACATCCTTATTACTCTTCTCTAGGGTGTTACTAAAAAAATTAGTTCATTTTTTTCATGGTCATTATAAAGCAATGTTTATGGATTGATACATAAGGTTGTTATGGAGCATTATATGAACTATAAGGATATCACCAATTCAATATGATCTTTTGTATTTCAACAACAACATAGAATAAACCATAATGATTATTTTTTAGGATCAATTCACATGAAACTATGATCAGTGGAGTAGAAGGAGAAAATGAAGTTGCTCTAAATTATATCTTACCCACAAAAGTGTTTTATGGATTTGTTGAAAAGGGTTTAGAAACTTTCAAGCAAATGCAATTGGAGGGTGTAAAGCCACATGCAACATCTTCCCAAAATAGGAGCTCCCATTTTGAAATAGGAAGGGAGGATGTTGCATGTGGCTTTACACCCCCCAATTGCATTTTCTTGAAAGTTTCTAAACCCTTTTCAAAAAATCCATTTTGTGCATCATATTTTTAAGTGCTATAAGGAATCATATTTCTCTAGCTTGTGGAATAACTATAAACAACTTGTATGCAACATCATTTATATGAAACCTAAGCAATCAATTGTGATGATTGTGGGCATCAAGTGGTGGTTTAGACTAACTTAACTAAGAGCTTTGGAGTAGGGTATGAATGTCCATCATAGTATAAAGGAGGCTTTGGAACAGGGTATGTACGTTTCAATCATGGCAATTTCCCTACTAAGCATTGACAAGGAAAGTGAGTTGTTTGACTGATAGCCTTAAGAAATGTGTTCTCATTGAATGCCATGATTGAAAGATATGCACAAAATGGATTTGTTGAAAATAGTTCTGAAAATTTCAATCAAATGTAATTAGGTGTGTTGATACCCTATTCCAAAGATCACATTTTTGCACAAGAAAGGAGGATGTTGCTTGTGGCAGAGCTCCCATTTTGGCATAGGCAAGTGAACTGTTTGACATGTATGTGAAATGTGGAAGCATTAGTTCAAGGCAAGTGAATTTTTTGATACACAAACAAAATATTTGACAAGGCAAGTGAACTATTTGATATGCCCAAAGACATGTATATGAAATATGGAAGCATTAACAAAAAAAAAAATAAAGTAGAGGAAAACAACTTGGAAGGAGTGGTGCGCTGTTTGTGGAGGGTGGTTTACTTCTTTAGTTTCCTTAAATATGTTTTCATTCACCTGGGGTTCAAGGGTTTGACGTTGTAATAGTGAATGATGAAACTATCATTTTTGGCAGTAAAATATTTTATTAAAAAAACCCTAAAACAAGGTTTCGAGTGAACCCCCATTCACTTGAACCCTATTATTTTATTACAAAATAATCCTCTAGCATGGAGGGGGTTCGTTCAAACTAGTGGGTTTGAGCAAACTATAAAAGGTGTTTGCTTGAACCACCTAGTTCGAGCGAACCCCCTCAAAATGTTTTCCCACTAAAAAATGCATTTTTCCTTCCTCAACAGAATTGTAAACCAGTATTATGGGTTTACCCCATGGTGAGTTCATCACATGGTTCATAGGTCAACTACTTGTGCCACCTTTCTTGGAGAAATGGTGATGTATTTTAAGTGTTTTCAATATCTTGGGTTGTGCATGATATGAAATTTGGTTACAACATCTATTTTTCTTGTGTATTATTATAATTCAATTAATAATTTATGTGCATATTAGCATGTAGTGTGATATATTATTTTTATATATTTATTTGTTCGATTCATTCTTGTGTTTTTCTAAAAAAAATGTCTTTTAGGTAATGTATTGGGTGCATGCATGGGACATTATAATGAAAATATCTAGATAGTATATCTTTTTCACACCAATAAGTATGATAATGATCTATTGATCCATTGGAACACAAATGAATAATTACTTAGAGTGAAGAATAAGATAATGATATTTTCTTGAGACATGAAGAAATAAGAATGAAAAAATGTACATAAAAACTTTAATATCATAATATACCCAATGTTCACTATATCATTTTCCCTTAATAATTTTATAAAAGGATAAACTATATACTCCATTAAAGGGTGATATCATATTATACTAGTTTTTATTACTAATATTGTATAACTAGTCCATGTAACTTACATTGCGAATATGGATTGTCTATATTAAAATGGCTTATGGGAGGGTGGGTGGATATATTTCCCCAATTAACTAGGATCTACTTAATTCACAACTTCATCGACACCAAATTCAAGTTGAATGCTATAGCTATATATTTATAATATCTCTGCAAAATTAAATAAAAAAAGGATTGAATAGTAATTTATAAAATTTAGGGTGAAATGAAGATTCAATAATGGCATCATATAATTTTCCATGATTTGTGTATTATTGTTATTTCTAGAAAAAATCATAGAGTTGTCAAATTTTTATAATGGGAGTGACCCCCATTATAAAAGGTTGGCATGTTGACCATAATTTCTTACATCTTTATGCTAAAGAGTCATTTTCAATCCTTAAGAAAATAATTATGAAAAATATTTAATAGTCCAAAGCTACACAAATGACTAGCTACCTAAAAGAAATATAGAGAATAATATGTTTTAAGATTTGAGTAAATAAGGGTGAAAATTCACTTTAATAACTTAATATATAATGTAATCCCCTTTCATTTTATAAAAGAGGAAAAGTGGTGATTTATCCAAGATGTGTTAGCTGTCATGCCCAAAATTTTATTCCAAAAATACAATTAAGGGAAAAACACAATTTCAAATTTTTGATCCCAACACTTGCACAATTCACAAAAGGTTTCCTTCTATACATGCACTTCATGAAAGAATAACAATATATGACAAATAAATTATAAGAACTTGGTCATGTAAACAATTGATTTGACAATCATGGTCTGTTTCATGTGGAGACATGGAATCCGCATCATCAAGGTAGACTTAAATAGTTCTACTAACCCAATAATAATCTAAAACATAATTTGAATCATATGTCAAATAATAACATAAATATCAAAAGTAATTTCAAGTAATAATAAGAGAAAAATACCTAGGGGTTATACCTAGTCCTCGAGGGATCATCTCTAACAGTCTTGCCTACATATTGCACAAAGGCTCTGTAGTTCAACAACTTGAGTTCATCCAACACATATTTAATTTCCTAGCAATCACACATAGTACCAAGGTATACATCATGACTTACAATAGTAGTAAGTATATAAAATTATTAACAGTATAAAAACTACAAGGGATCCTTTTACTATAAGGATTAATGGTCAAGACAATCTCAAAAACAACACCCCTCTAGGGCCACTTGCCAAAATAGATAATCAAGAATGATCTAGGATGAAGGTAACCATATCATATCTTGAATAGATGATTATAATTGAAGTTGTGGCTTTAATCCAAACCATACAAAGGTCACCATATAACATTAATAAGATTAAGGGGTGAAAGGTTAACAAAAAAATCCACATATTAAATATTTCTAGGCAATTCAACCTTCATATACTTGGTTGAAAAACACGAGTATAACCCTTAGGTTCAAGATGACTCCACCTCAATCACACTCATAACCCAAAAAGACCAAAATACACTAAACTCAATTCTCTACTCAAATTCATCTTATGCCTCTATTCCATTAATTAAAAAAAATGATAAGAGTAGGTACGCAACCATTTCTAGGCCTCTTTTCCCTAAATAATTTCACAATCGGCTACCACCCACCTAGGTGAAGCTAAAGATCAAAAAAATTGATAAGGATATGCATAGTTTTAAAAGAGTTTATTGATAAACAATGCACATCACACTTACAAGATAATTTAGTGTCTGAACTTACTATCTATTTCACTTCTAGGAAGCAATCCTAGTGAAGTGAAATGTTCAATGACCATCTCTAGCAATCATAGTGAAGTGAAATGTTTAATGACCATCTCTAACCATGAGATAAATAACAACAATGATATAACTCAAAGAATCCAACTTGCTCTCCACTTGACCATATTTCCATCATGAAGTCTCGTGAGCTCTAGCCAAACCCTTGAGCAAGAAATATTTTAGCCGCATGATGATGGAATGGGATCTTCCATTCATATAATATAAAATGGTATTTTCAAGACACTATTTATATAAGCAACTAGCAAACAATGCCATGAGTGTGATACTCAAATTTTGCTAAATAGAGAATTTCAACAACCATGATTCTCATCAGTTACCATGTATCAAAACTTATATATATGTATGTATATATGTATATATTACTACTACTTGGTGTTTGAAGAACAATATGGTCATAAAAAAATCTCTATTCATCTAGGGATAACATAAAAGTCACCATACAATGGCTTATGAGCAAAGGTTTCACTTGAGACCAATGGAATGGTTGATGGAATCCAAAATTCTAAACACAATCCCAAAATACTCATGTATTTGATCTAGTATAAATGGAACTCCCAAATATTAACTCACTAAAGCAATACACAAAACACACAACCAACACCCCCAATACACACGATTGGGTCCAACATGCAAATGCACCTACATGCATGAAATACCAGGTGGGTATGTTGAAAACTAGCTAAAGATAGACCCCCATACCTACATAAATATTATACAAGGCTTGAGATGGTGTCTTGAGCCTTGGCTTTGGCTGCACCATTCTTTATCCTCCATCCTCATCCAAAAAAATGACTTCCCCCACATAATAAACCTGAAGTGGCAATCTCCTTATATGCCTCCTAATCTCTACTTCTTGGAGAGAAGTGACATGCCTATCCATTCCTCTTTTCTTCATCAACAAGCTTCTCCACATCAAGCTGTGCACCCTGACCAAATTCATTACACCTATCATTTTTGGTGTCTCACCATCTAGGGTTTGTTTTACATTAAATTACATCCCTTGTTTTTTTGATCTCCTTCAGCTTACATAGCCATCCTTTTCATTCATGGCAGTGTCTATTTCCTTCATTCCTTTGCAATAATGTTTCCTCAAGCTGATATATCATTTTCCATCCCTTAGCTTCATTCACATAGCCATTCACAAAAATATATCCTTTAAATGTAGGACAATGATCTTGAAATTTGTGTCATCATCTAGCACATCTCAATTACCTGTCTTTCTTTAAAAGAAAACCATCTAATTTGACCTACTTTAATTTTGGTCATAGATCTCTATTGATTCACAACAATGATGTGAATCAGGTGAAGCAATCAATTCTTTCCATGTGTCACTATCTCGCATACCTGCATTGGTCAACACAAGTCAATGCAAGCATTCCACAAAATAGTAGGATTCTACCATTTATCATGCTTGTTGGGGGTCAAGTGTCAGGAATCCACCCTTCCTCATGCATGATGTGCATAGGAAACTAGAAGCAAGCTTGAACACCTAATTTTGAAGCTCCTTATGCCTATTGGGGTTTGGCCATTAGCCTTACCATTTACATTTTACCTTAGGATTGACATGCTTTGAAGGCCTCAAGAAACAAGACCGAACTATGATGTCTGATCCTCTTTATGTGTGTTGGGGTTTAGCCATTGGACTTACCCTTTAAAGTTTTCCTTCTTGAGCTCCATTGTAAACCAATGCACTAACCTCTGAAACACTGAAGCATGAAACACCAAGCAATGCTTTAAGTTTTCAGAGGTTGGGGATTGCTAATCCCTCTTACCTCATTCTTGACGTGCAAAGTAGATCTTAACAAGTAAGATAGAACACATATTCCTAAATTCCTTTTCACCTATTGGGGTTTGGCCATTGCCCCTACCCCTTACCTTCTGCCTACCTTTACTCCATCACAAACCTTCCCACTTACCTCTAAACCACTGAAGTTTAAACCAAAACATGCATGAGTTTCTTGGATGTTAGGGTTCTCTCATCCTCACCACTTTCATGCCTTTGTCTTAAGGTTGTAAGAAAACTTGTCAACCCATAAAGTCCAAAGCAATCCTTTGTAAGCATTGTCAAACTTAACTCTTTTGGGTGTTAGCCCTTGGGTATACTCCTTATTGCATACTAACAAACTGATAAGGCATAGATTGGATCTATGAACATGAAATCCATTTCAGTTGTCGGGGTTTGAGGTTACCTCTTACTCCTTCCTTTATTTCATGCTAAGGTATAAGCCTTAACACTAGCTAGTGAACACCAAATTTTTTTTGGGTGTCAGGGTTCCCCCATACCTCTTCATTGCTCAACATTTTGATAAGTCATAAGATTTATGGCTAGCCTCTGATCCCCAAATTTTTTTTCAGAGTTTTCCTTCGTTGATACCTTTTACCTCTTACTTAACCTTGATTCAAGGTATAAGCCTTAACATCAAATTCTGATGTATGATGCCCTTTGAACTTAGAATTATTCATTTCATTAAGGCATTTAGTATAAGGTATGAATGAAGCTCGAAGTCTGATACCTTTTGCAACTCTTCAAGGCTTGCTATAACAAAACCCTAAGGCCAAAATATCCTTTTTCCTAACATCTTGATGAAGTCCTCTTGACCTCCAACAATAACTCTTCATATGATCTCACTTAGATATCCTACTGACCTTAATGAGGTACCCCTATTGAACTCAATCAAACTAATTGTGAAAAACCTCTCCCTTGACATCCATAAGATTCCCTTTTGACATCAATGATAATCGTATTGCCAACATGCTATTATTCTAATCAAAGCTAGGTTCACACATTCTTATCATATTAACTCACTCTTAACATCTCCCAACTAATGGTAGAGGTATGATGATCTATTTTAAGTGCATATCATAATTCAATGATAAGACATAACTCAATAGAAGTATTGAATCTAAAAATCTTCACCTTTCCTTATATACTTTCTAGCTTATTTTCTCTAAGTTGAGCAATACTATAGAGATCTAATCTACACCTGCTATTTTTTTACTAAAATCTCTAAGGCTCCTTTAGTGAATTTAGTCATAATACTTAATATGGGGAACCTCAAGTGAATACTATAGGAGGAATTCCAAATCAACATGAGAAAAATGATCAAAAGGAGAAGCTACTACAAGTGGGACTTAGCAACACATTTTAGCATGATAAATTATAGTATGTATCAATACATATCTAGTCATATACCTCAATAGAAGCATTCACATAAGAGTTTAACTAATATACCCTTAGATTCAAATGACTAAAAGTACAGTGGCACTTGAACACAACTAGATCCTATATCATCTAAATGATGCACTCTTAATCTACACAATAGAGCAATATGAATTTATGCTTAAAGGGGATGTGACACTGATGTGAAGGGATGGGCCTTACATCCTCACCCCATTGTATATACTTCCTCCTAGAATTTTTTTGGGGTTGGAACTTAACAACATTATAGTATCACACAAGAATTTGATTAGCCATGCTATTTTTTTCTACTTCCTTGATGAAAGCAATCAAAACATTAAATTAGAGTCATGCATTTTTGTACTGGATTAAATAAATATTTACATAAATCACATAGAAAACTCTATCTAGTAGAATAAATTATGGAACAATAGTCATAGTGATAAAAAATTTCCCCAAAAAAATAGCCAAAGGGAATCCTACAAAGTGTAGGCACTTACAACTAACTATAGCAGTTGTACAAGGTCTTTGAATATACAATAATGGTTGTATAGAAACAACAAGAGCAGACTAAAAAAGAAACATAAGAGACATCTCTTTCATGAGTTTAACATTCAACATTTAGAATAAATTCTTATAGAATGAAATTTTTAACCCATATATTCTCAATATATAAAAAAAATACAAGGTTAGCAACTATCTATGCAGCCATAAATTTTTACCAATGCAACCCACTTCAATTAAATTACAACAATATATCAACAAAAAAGCATCTTTGGATACACCTCAAAATATTTCTTACCTTAAACTACACTCATGATGTTAGAAAATGTCTTTTATTAAATTTCCAAACATGTCTCAAGAGTTATTAGCTTCACATTTTTGTCCAATATGTTCTTAAGGGAAAAATTTACCTTATAATCATGGAACTCATACCACGTCTCAATTATGGCACCCATACCATATTTCAATCAATATTAACTTTGAATCATTTTTTACTATCTTTCTCACACAATTCATAGGTATTCCATATCTCATTTATTTGAAATTTCATGGGTACACACAACCATAGCAAGGATGCTCTTCCCAATTTGGGTGATACTCTCCTCATAAACCACTTGACATTTACAACACAAGGCTCACACAAAGAGGCTTACAAGGATGGAGATTCTTGGATACCATAGCCATTAGGAAGGATGGTATCGAGGCCCTTCTCTAAGGACCCCTCCATACATTTCCTAGTACCTTCCCCTTTTTTTTAAAGGGATTAGCCTCCAAAAGGAAGGTACATCAAAAACAATCATAGAGATAGGGGAGAAATGGATTTATGACCTTCCCATACTAGTCCCATTTGCAACCCCTTTCAAAAATAATTCCCCAACACATCTACTCCCCTATACAACTTGTTAGGGAACCCCCTGGGATATGGTATTTTTATAGATGTCACATTACACTACACTTTCCAATAGTTAGCAAACATCAAGAAAGCCTCAAACCAAGTAACATAAGTTTATAAACCAAAGTTTCAATAAAAAAATATTATAAAATCAAGAGAAAACCAAATAAAGATAACTTGTAGCTACATTTCAACTTTCTAATCTTAATTCAAAAATGAAATTAAATAAGTCTTGAGGAAATTTGGACCATGAAAACCTTCGAGTGGCTAAATATCCCTCAATCAAAGAAATATAAAGTTTCACACTGTTGGTCTACAATAAAATAAAAAAACAATTAAGAAATGACAATGATTCATATTTCAATGATAAAATTTACATATTACGAGCACCATGTGGCTTTGCTAAGCCACCTAAGGGAAGGAGGGGAATGGTGGTTCTCTAACCACATAAGTATAATAACATGTAATAATTGGTGGCCCTTGACCACATAAATATGATAGTGTGCAATATCATGGTGGAATTCCACATAGTATCAATGCCTTGCATTGTTGAAGTATCAAAATTCTAAAATCATAAAATAGGATCAACATCCCCATCAATATGGTTTGTGTAGTTCCATCCTTTACCCATGGGTTATAAACATCATGGAATAGATTTTCATTATGAACCAACAAGTGTGACTCTCATATGTGGGGGAGTAGATCAAGGTCAACATCCATGGGGGGATTACAACATCTCGACATAGATCCTTTATTAGGATTAGGTACAACACCCTAAGCTCATATTTTCCCAATGGATGGACATGTGTCACTCAACCCCTTGTTTACGCTAGATGGAAACTCAATCCTGAAGGGGTCCAGACACTAGGGGTACACATTAACATCTATACAAGACTTACTGAAAGGAATACATCACATTCCATTAAGATGGTACACATCCACATGTTTCATGTTTTCACCATTTCATAATTAGTCATGGTGGGACTTTAAAATTTTTGTTGGTTTTAGGCTTACATTTAAATTTTTTTCCTATTTTGATCCCCATATTGTTAGGGTTTTGCTTTTCCTATTGCTAGGGTTTAGTCTTTGGGTTAAAACCCTCTTAAAACCCTCACTTGTGCAAAAACCTTAATCTCCTAATTCTCATTGAATCTATTTCACTTTTTCCTAGTCGTTTAAGTCATGACTTATGTCATTTAGCAATGTACTTGGGTGGCCCATTTCTTCCTAGTGAGCTATTTGGCTACATGCACTTTTAAAATATTACACATAATATCCTAAGTTTGGGTGGGTCAAATTATTCATGCCTTTATCTATACTTTAGGTTAACGCTGAAATATATCATCAAAGTGCCTAAGTATTGTTATGTGTCGACCTAGGCAGTGCCCATTTTAAAGTTGTGTCTCATTTGCACGTGCTTTTAAACCCCTTTAGTCATGGTCAGTAGGTCCCACAAATTTCATTTCTTTCACTCCCCACCAGCCCACACCATTGAAAACTTAAATTAAAAAGTGATGCAGGGTAGCAGGTGAGTGCCTTGTGTCTATTGGTATGGTGGACCCTACATGTTTCAAAGGCATCAAAAATTAAAAGGTTGAAGATCTAATGGCTTCAGTGCAATATTCAAATTAAATCTGATTCATTCCTTTCCAACCCATGTGGGACCCATAGGGGCACTCATATTTCTTGTGGGGAAAGTGGGTGGCTGCCACGTGGCACAATCTATGGCACTCAAGAAACTATTAAAGAAGTGAAATATTTCATGAAATATTTCTAGCGACTATAGAGGCTTAAAGGGTGAGAAACTAAAAGAATTTACAATGCACATGGTTAAATGGTGAGTGAGATGTTTTAATATCTATTGTCCATCATACAAAAGTATTAAAAATATAGGTGCATGCTTGGTGACTTAAAGGGTGATCATATTAAGTTGTATGGACTCAATTTAGACCATTCCCCACCAACCTGCAACCATTGATCATGTCCTAGTAATCTCATGCAGGCTAGCAAGCTAATGACATGTGGATGTCACCAAGGCTGGTGAGGCATGGTGGAGCCTACTAGACATCAAGGAAGGTGTTCCACATGGCATAATTTCATTGGATCAATCTAGAAGTTAACATAAGTCAAAATTTCAAGTGTGTGTGACTCCATCTAAGTCATTAATCAATCCAATTGGATGGGAGATTGAAAATTGACATTCAAAATTGATCATGGGGTAGATGGAGCCATTATGGTTTGAATGAGTGAGTAGTAATGATGGATATGATGTCGTAAATCCAATTGAAAGGATTTTTCACTATAAAAGAAAGATTTTACACATGATGTGAAATTGCATAATTATTTTAAAGAATTTGTAGACTTGGTGTACCAATTTTTCAAGCTCTAGGGTCCAAAATCAGGGTTTCCTAGCATGTATCAACTAGTAAATTAAAATCACCTTCCCTATGCTAATTTTTTTTACAATTTTTATGTAATTTCTAGTTCATTGAATTAAGTCATCAATTAGGGAATCTTTTAAGGTTTGACATTTTTCAACCCGCGTTCAGTTGCTTCAGAATTGTTTTGATTTTGTGTATCAACCTTAAGCCTTAGTTACAATCTATAAACCCTAGGTTGTGTCAATTCTCAATCCAATGGAACCCCCAAAATCCCAATCCTTTGGCTTAAACCTAAATTCTAAAACAAGACCATTGTTCCAAGATATACTAGACCTATTGCCTCCTACCACCATTTATAAACACATAGGTCAACCTATGTTTCAAGGTCTTAGGGTTCTAGATGACATTTTTGACATAAAATATTCCATTAAGGATGCAACATTACTAGTCAATGGGTTGACTCTCTTCACTTGTTTTTTTTGGAAGAGAAGGTCTAAGGTCCCAATCAACAATCCATGGAGACTAGATATGGGAAAACTAGTCGTTCCCAATGTATACCTTGAAATTGACCTTTTAAAAACCATAGCAGCTAATTATGACCCTATTGTTCGGGTCATAATGAAACATTTAGGTGTGGAAATGGTTGATATCATCAGGGTAGGGTTCATAGATGTATTCAAATTTAATTTTGTGGCCAAGGAGCCAATTTATTTGAAAGCACTCAAGGCATAATATGGGAAGATTAAAGTAACTTTCAGGGTCACATAATTGACTAACTTCATGGGAAGGGGGAAGAACAGGGTTAAGATAGCTAAATTTCTCTAACAAGGAGCCCTTTCTAGTTGAGAGATTTTAATTCTACTTTCAAAGCTTTGCATTTTGTCAAATTCTAGGGTTGGACCCTCCTACATGGATGCTAGTAGCCTTCATGTATATCACAACCAACATCCAACACCCAATGGTCAATCAGTTGTATGACTTTTCAACCTACTTGCCAGATGAAATCCACAAGGGATTGACAACTCTCAAGGCTGTAGAGACTAGTGTTAGGTTTTGGTGGTATTCACTACTAATCCACATGTTTCTATATAAGGGAGAAAATAATTTTGGAGAAGATATGAGGTTAGAAAGATAGGGTGAGAAGGGTGAGGACCTCCCTATCCAAGCATGGACCCACCTTCTAGAAATGGATGATCAGAAATCTAGTTTTGTGGTATTTTCCAATGTTCCCAGTTCAAAGTTGAGAGGGTTTTTGGTGATGGATCCACCTAGGATCCCTAAAGAGTTGTACTATTATCTTAGACCCAAGGAAAGGATGCCTGAGAAAGGTATTCAACACAATAGGTGATACATTATTCTCTATCCTGATTGCACAACCCTCGAATTTTATGGCACCAACGTCACACCTCATGTCTTTCCAAGGGATGTGCCATTAAAGATTTCATTCCTTGAGGTCATGTGGTAATTATGGAATGTTGAAGACAACCACCTTGTTGGGATGAAGAAGGGGACTCTATTTCTTACCTATACCATGTTTTTTTATTTTTTCATGGTTAAAGATAGGTGGAAGAATATTGTTCAAAAAAATTAAGCCCCTTAGAATGAAGTGTTGCAAACATACAAAACAATGATCTAAAAAGTTATATGGTATGGATAAAAGATAGAATCAAAGGAGGAAAATCTTGGCATAATTTCTATTTACTAGAGGATGTAATCATGAATATTTTTGAAGACCAACTGTAGGAAGAGTGGAAAATGAAGTGGTTGGCCTTTTTCAAATTGGACAAAGCAAAACAAGATAGAGACCCCAAGTTTAAGGGGACATATGCTAATATTGATAATTGTTTGGTGAGGATAGAAACAATAATGCATAACTTTGACAAAGTTATTGGTAAACTCAAGGAAGAAAGAGAGGTTTAGGATAAAGGAAAGGAACCCATGGGTGAGGAAGGGCCATCACATCAACCTCCTCCGAAGTATTTTTTTTCTCAAGGAGAAAGGAAGTTGTGAGAAAAGAGTAGATTACTCCCACTCCCACTCAAACTGAAGGATTTAGGGTCTCTTCTCCTATGAATCACATGCCATCTCCTCCACCTATGAGACCACCTTCCCCATAAGTTACTGAGCTTGACTTACCTCCAAAGGAGTCATCACCCAAAAGAAGGAGAATAGAACCATTAAGTAGTGTTACATCTCCAAGATTGGTTTATTATCTTGTTGATTAAGATGTTGAAGTCATTATTACCACTAAGGATATGATGTAGGGTATGCCTTCATCCCAAAGGGAGGTGAATTTAAAATTCAAAGGATCAAGTTGAGGAAAGATAATCTTACTAGGGTTAATAATGTCGATGATGCTAGAGAGAAGGCATGTAATGATTTTATAGATGATGACACTTTTTTCAATACAACTACTTTCCAGGAATTTGTTTGGAGAGCTAGGAGAGAAGATTATGATGAAAATGTTAAAAATGAGATGGTTAAGAATGTCAATCTACCAAGGAAGGCCATTGAGAATAAAATTCTTGCACAAATGAAAGAAAAATAAAAAGAGATAACACCTGCATAAGGAAAGAAACTTGTTAGAGTGGAGTGCTCCTTCTACTAAAGTGAGATATGGCATCTTCCATAGATTTTGAAATTGTAAGGAGGAATGGTGCTCCTATTTTTTAATTGAGGAGGAGGCTATAGTGTATTTGAATGGATAATATTTCAGTCCATAATGTGACACATTGGATATTTTTTCCCTAGCCCCAAACATAAGCAAACTAGAAGTTGTAGAGCCATTAGATAAATTAAGAGGTGGGATAATAATAAAGAGAGTGTCTAAAACTCCAACAATAAAGGCAGCCACATTGGTTGTGAATGTATCTTAGTTCAACAAAGCTACTATGGAGTTATACATGAGGAAGGTGATAAAAGGAATAAGGAATATAATGATCATGTGATTGCATATAATAAGGATTAGAAAAAAATTGTAGAATTACATTTGGAAGTTGCAATGATAAAAGAGAAATTGCATTCACAACAACATACAACTAAAACACAAGTAAATGTTCCCCTTTCTCCTCCATTTCCATAAGCTCAATCACCACCTCCTACCCATCCTCCCCCTTCAACTTCATCAGAATTGGTTGTATACAATCCAAATGATGTTCCCATTGCATATATCACATCAGTTGCAACTCAACTAGGATAGAGGGCCAGTAGAAGGGAGTTGATTAAAAAATTGAGTGTTTATGATGAATTCCTCCAACATGTTGACAAGAAATTGTATATGGATAATAGGCATATTATAACTATAGTATTGGAGCACTTGAATAAGAAGATTGAAAGAAAAGTAAATAGTATTCATTCAAATTAATCTACAATATTTGATGCAATAGAAAGACTTGATAAGGATAGGGAACTTTCCATCCCATTGATAGAAAAATGGATTCCCAAGTTGGAAGAATTAAATAATATGGTCATTGGATCAACGCATGATGCCAAAAAACCACCTCACATTTCCCCAACCCATAAAATTGTGAAAGGAATTGTGGAATATCATGGGTTGGTGGATCCAATGGAAAAGAAAATTAGGGAGCTTGTGGAAAGGTTTGATGGAAGTGATTTTGGTTTGTTACCTAATATTTTGAATAATGCTGGTGATGTCAAGCCTCTTCAACAATTGAGGGATCAGATGAATGGTTTGATTTCCACACAAGTAGAACTCATTTCTGAAAGAGTGGATATTGAAATGCTGAAAGATAGTACAGATAAATTATCTTTCACAAGTAGCTTCCTTAGGGATCTTGATAAATAAGAAAATCAAATAGTTCTCAAATATGGCCCATATAAAACCAAATTAGATGAGTTTATTTCATGCACATGGATTTCTGATGATGATTTTGAGATTTGGAAGAGGAAGTATGTTGACATTCCTAACTTTAGAGTTGATTTTGGGACAAGGTGGTAGTGAATTTTGATTCTTGTACACTCAATAGGTAAACGAGGTCTTCACCAGGGTGAAAATGATAGTTTTATTCTTTGCATATGTGGAGTTTTTTCCTCACACACCAACTTAGTTTTTGTGGGAAACCTTCAAATAAAGATGAAGAAAGAAGCAACAAAGTACCTCAAAGGGACAAAGAATTATAAATTTAAATATAATAGTTTTGTCCTCGAAATATTCCCATATTTTGAAATGTAATAATTGATTGCCAAATGAAAATGTGACAAGTTTACATTGGCCCAAAGCTTATTTTTCTCCCTTTTTTCTATAAGATGGAATTCAAGGCTAATTACATGGGTTGTTGATTGATCTCCAAAAGAAATTTTGTATAGATAGTACATAAAATAGGATGTGAGTTTGTATCTAGGATTTTGAGTTTTCATTTTATGCAAGTTTAATTTTGTATGATAGTACTAGGATTTAAATATAAGAATGACATAATTCTTGAGCCAATTCTCTCCTCATTTATTTGTTATATGAATTATCAATGAAATAGATTAAAGATATTTTTAATGATCTTCATTTTGTTTCAATGAATGTATGGTTTTATCTTCTTTTATTTATTTAAGGAATTAGTTAAATCACTTTGATAGAATCATAGGTTTTTGTAATTTGAGCATGAGGATATGAATGAGTTTTGGTTTTGAACGTTTGAGTATGATGTTGTAATGTAGTGTTGTAGTAGCTCTATGATGCTAAGCTTTAATATGTTGTTATTCATTATCGTTTGTGTCTAATTGGTCTGCATACCCTAGGTTAAGGAATTGGTTTAGGATCTATACTTATATTGCATATTCATGTTCTTTCACAAGCACTACATTTAAAATCATTAAATCTTTAATTTCTTGTTGAAATTTATGTCAAGTTGAATTCTACCATTTTCTATTGCTTATGAAACTATTAATGTGTAAAGGATTTTCTAGATCTTTACATTCATTGAATTGTTAGGCATTTATGGGTAGAGCTTATCTATTATGTATAATGTACAAGGTTAATTGGCACAAAAAATCTTAATTACATTATGTGGGATCACCCTCTCGAGTCTTGCAAAGCCCAAAGTGCAAGAGGAAATTTAATATAGCTTCCACTCATTTGTTGGAAAATTCCTCCAATTATCTAACCATTGGAAGATGGTAATTACATATGCTATTTGAGAGATTAGTTTAGTTTTAAAAAAATAGCAATAGATTGGAAAATATGTTGGGGATAACTTGTGCAAAGTTTCTAGTTTGAGATAAAGATTTAAAGTCAAAGCCATGTATTTTTCAAATTTATGTTCACCCATGAAAGGATTCAATGATTTTTCTTTCCATTTGTCAAATTGAAGTCAGTATACCAAAGATCTAAGAAGTATTTGTGTTCCTTTGTCAAATTTTCATTAAATTGTTAAAGGTTTATCTAAGAAGTATTTGTATACATAAGTTCCTTCAAATATGTACAAGAATCATAAATATTTTCACAATACCCATTAATTTGGGTGGCAACTCTAAGTCTCTATGCTAGTGCATTAAATTCATTATAATAATTTGAGAAGAACATAAGAGAAGAAGTTGCAGAGAAGCAATGATGAAGACTAGAGATCATATGAAAAAGAACTCTGATGAAAAGATAGAAGGTGAACTTTAGAAGACACCCAAACAATCATGGAAATAAAAGGATGAAAATACAAGTCTACCCCACATCCTATTCCTAAACCTGCTCATTTTTCTATCAACAATTATAGTAGTCATGAGAGCTAGTAAAATTTGTTAGAATTAGATTATGAAGATGAAGAAGAGGTAATAAATAAGTTAGGTGTAAGTATACATTCTAATCCTAGGAAAGGAAGAAGTAGGAGTAGAAGTCTTCATCGTAATATTGTTTCTACAAATGCTATTGCTAGTGGTTTTTTCCCTCCCACTTCAAATGGTTATTATCCTTTACCACCTGATCTGCTAACTAGATCTATTGAAAATTCTAAAAACCTTATAGGTCTATTAGAAACCTTAGATTCTAACATTACCCTCCCAAATCTTGATGAAGTTTTTGGTGAAATTAATGCTCTACAAGAGGAATCTCAGATATAGGGTGATATAAGTAAGAAGGAAAAGGAGAAGGAGGAGAAGATTAGAAATGTTGTGTATGAGAGAGATATTTTGAGAAGAAGAGTGGAGAAGATGAAACTCATGAACCAAGAATAACCCGATTCAATTCCCACTGTTACCATAGGCCCTATTGTTTTTGAAATTGGTGCAGGGGCACCTAGTTTCATGATGTTAAAAAAGGGTCAAGGAGTTAGTCTTTTGGGTTATTTGAGTTATTTTGTTGATAATAAGGTCTTGAAGACCATTTCTAATGTATGTAAGGTGTTTTGAGTCAATTTTAGGTTTCTAAGTGGGGTTTTGAGTCATTTTTGTAAAATGTTGCAAAATTGGAAAAAATTGTAAAGACAATTTTGCAATTTTGGATTTAAGGGAAGTTAAATATTTAGGGAGTTTAAAGGGTAGTTAGGATCGATTGTTTTGGGGTAAAAATTATTTAAAATTCATGAACGGTCGATGGAGGAGGTTGTTGATGCAAATTTGAAGTTTGAACACTAATAAAATATTGTTTTCCTACATTTCTACATTGAAAATTGCTGCTACAGACCTTAGTACAACATGGTATGGCCTGTAGGTGATCTCTCATGCATTGGAATTGATGAAAATATGAATATTATCTCATTTTCAATTAGTTTTATTCATTTTCATTAAGTTTGAAGGATTTTATAGCCTTTTTACTGAAAATTGTCATAAAACCCCAATTTTGAGGTTTGATAGAGAAAAAATGAAGTTTTGAGCCATTCCATTAGTGAAATGGCCTGAGAACTAGTGGAATGGAAGCAATTAGGTTATAATTTATGTTCATTGTGTTGGAAAGAGCAGGGTATGAGGTTTTGGGAAAATGGGTCGATGCCCTAGTTGATTAAACTCTTGTTTTTAGGAAAGAATGATGCATAGATGGTAGGGTTTGATAGAAAACTCTTGGAAAATTGTTTGAAAGGGTTGGAATAGTTGAAGCAGGTCATATTTAATATGTCTAAGGTGTTGTTTTGAAGAGTGTAGGTTGGGAGTGTGTAGAACTAATAGGTGCCTATTTGCACAAGCCTAATTAGGCCTTTGTTCAAGCATAGCAGTAGAATTTTGAGGGTCATGTTCCAAAAAAACCCATTATTAATGTTGGATATGTAGTGAAACTCCAAAAAGGATATCCTGAATGGTGATTTAATTTTAGGTTTGAGGCCTATTTTTCAAATTATGACAAAAATACTTTGTTTGTTGTGCTACAAGGCTTTTGGCAGTTTGTGTAGAAAATCAACTTGTTTGATGTTTAAAGACTTTAATAAAAGATTGATTGAGTGATTTTTTGTTTTGATACCCTACTCTACATAAAATTGGTATTAGAGCATAGGTAGGTCTATAAGGGAGAGAAAGTGCGAAACAAGAAGGAAAGTGTGAAGAAAAAAGTGAACAAAATGCCTCCAAAAGGGAAAACCATTGCTAGAGAAGTGAATGAGTTGAAGGAAAAGCATGCTAGAGAGATGAGAGAGTTGAAGGAGAGGCTTGATGCTCTGGAAACAAGTCAAAAGAGAGGTATGGTCATGAGTGATGAGAGTGACTCCAAAGAAGAAGAGGAAGAGGAATTGGATCCTGATGATCAAAGGATGGCTAAGTTGCTGAGAGAAGTCAAGGAAGATAAACTCAAGGTGAAGATTGATGTACGTAAGTATGGATACAATTTGAATGATGAAGAAGTTTTGGATTGGATTGCAACACTTGAGAATTATTTTGAGTGTGAGGATGTACCTAAGGAGAAAAAGATAAAGATTGGAAAAACAAAGTTGAAGGGTCATGCTTTATTATGGTGGGATTATGAGCAATCTAAAAGGAGGAAGAAAGGAAAGTAAAAAATTGTTTCATAGGATAGAATGGTGGCTAAGATTAAGGGTAAGTTCTTACAATCTGATTATGCAATTCAAATGTATAAGAAACTTCAAGGTATGAAACAAAAAGAAATGGATGTCAAATCCTATACTAAATAATTTTATAAGTTGAGTATAAGGGTACGTCACATGGAGGATGAAGTGGAGAAGGTTGCTAGCTATCTGAGTGGATTAAGATTCAACATTAAAGATGAGTTAAATTTGGAAAATCCAAGAACAATTGAGGAGTGTTATCAAATGGCAATTAGGGCAAAAGAAAAACCTAAAAGAAGGCAAGACAAACAAACTAGGGGAAAAAGCAGCAATAATAGAGGAAGAGGTTCATTTTCTACTCCAAGACAATCATATGAAAGCCAAGAAGATGCAAACAAAGTACAAGACCAAGTTGTTGATGTGAGAGGTGGATTTAGAAGTGGTAGATCAAGTTTAGAGGCAGATTTGGAGGTCAAGGAAGAGGCTCTAGTGGATTCATAGGAAGGTGCTATTAATGCAACAAATTTGGAAACCAAGCATGGCAGTGCAATGAAGGCCAATCCTCTAGTTCACATGCACACATAATAGAGATCATATGAAGAAGCACCCTGATGAAAAGCTAGAAGGTGAACTTCAAAAGACACCCAAACAATCATGGAAATAAAAGGATGCAAATACAAGTCTACCCCACATCCTATTCTTGAACTTTCTCATTTTTCTATCAACAATTATAATAGTCATGAGAGCCAACAAAATTTGCTAGAATTAGATTATGAAGACAAAGAAGAGGTAATAAATAAATTAGTTGCAAGTATACATTCTAATCCTAGGAAAGGAAGAAGTATGAGTAGAAGTCTTCATCGTAATATTGCTTCTACAAATGTTATTGTTGGTGGTCTTTTCCTTCCCACTTCAAATGGTTATTCTCATTTTCCACCTAATCTACTAACTAGATCTACTAACAATGCTCAGAACCTTATAGATCTATCAGACACCTCAAATTCTGACATTACCCTCCCAAATTTTGATGAAGTTTTTGGTGAAATTAATGCTCTATGAGAGGAATCTCAGATATAGGTTGAGATAAGGAAGAAGAAGGGAAAGGGGAAGGAGGAGAAGATTAGAAATGTTGTGTATGAGAGAGATATGTTGAAAAGAAGAGTGGAGAAGATGAAACTCATGAACCAAGAAGAGCCTATTAGGGTTAGAAGGAAGATAGGTAACAATTAAATGTATATTTGATCAATAAAACAAAGGAATCAAAACACACATAAAAATTAACACAAAGAATTTAATGTGGTTCACCCAATCCAGGCTACATCCACAAAACCGCAACCATCCAATGATTTTATTATCTAGTGCAAAACTTATTACAATCTTGTGAATAATCACCTTTTTCATCATATTGTAACTCCCATCCCAACCCCTTATAACAAGCTTAGAAACTTCTAGATTAGAGATCTACAAAGTCAGTTTTTTTCTTTCTTTTTTCAGCGATTTTTCCTTTTTCGGTGATGATGCAAAAAATAGGGAAAAAAAATTTCTCAGGGGCTGCCGCCCCCGAACCCTCGCCCAGGGCCCGGCTTGGCCTGGACCCAGACCCTGGTGAGGATACATGAAGATTTTACATAGCATGATTAGTCGCCACATACCAATAATCTCCCACTTGGAGACTAATCCTGGATGACACTACTGCACTTACAACTCCCACTGGAAATAAGCACCTTGGAATCTATTGCTCTGTTATACTTGAATTCAACCTTGAAGGCCAACCAAAATTGAAGAGGAGTTGAGCTTCTCCCTTGTCACCACCTTCGTAAACATATTCGTTGGATTGGAATCTATATGTATCTTTTCCAACTTTACCTATCCATCCTCCAACATTGACTGAATGAAATGATATCTCAATTGTATGTGTTTGGGTTTAGAGTGCAAGGAAGAATTCTTTGCAAGATGTATAACACTCTGACTATCTATAAACAATTAATTTTTAGCTTTTTGTTTTCCCAACTCTTCCATGAAAATTTGTAGCCATATCATCTCCTTTTTTGCCTTTGTTGCAACAACATACTCTTCCTCCATGGTGGATAAAGCAACCACCTTTTGCAACCAAAAAATCCAAATCACTGTTGTCCCACCAATTGTAAATACATAGCATGTGGTACTCTTCCTAGTATCTATACCCCCTACCAAATCCGAGTCAACATAGCCTTTTAAATCAGTATTAGAGCCCCCAAAACATAAAAACTTATTGGATGTACCTCTCAAATACCTGAGAATCCATTTTACCACATTCCAATGCTCAACTCCATGATGACTCATATACCTACTAACAACTCCTACATCATGTGCAATATCCGGTCTCGTGCATACCATGGCATACATTAAACTGCCTACAACTGAAGCATATGGTACCTTGGACATTTTTTCTTCCTCCTCTTGTGTCTTTCAAAAAATATCCTTAGTCAATTTGACATGACTGGGCAAAGGTGAGCTAACAACTTTTGCATTCTCCATATGAAATTTTTGTAACACCATTCTCCATATGAAATTTTTGTAACACCTTTTCAACATAATCAGCCTGAGATAGAAACAATTTTTTGTTTTCCCTATCTCTTGTAATCTTTATAATAAGGATTTGTTTTGCTGCCCCCAATTCCTTCATAGCAAATGAGTTTGCTAACTATTATTTTAACTCCTTTATGTGATCCATGTTAGACCCCACTACAAGCATATCATCAACATATAGACATAAAATAATGTAGCTATCATCATCCAACCTCTTAAAATAAACACAATGGTCTAAATTACATCGACTGTAGCCATGCTCAACCATAAAACTATCAAATTTAATGTACCATTGTTGAGGTGCTTGCTTCAAGCCATATAAACTTTTCTTCAATTTGCACACCAATTTCTCCTGAGCTTTGACCTCAAATCCTTTTGGTTGTTCCTTGTATATTTCCTCTTCCAAATCACCATGGAGAAAGGCTATTATAATATCAAGTTGTTCTAAATGTAAATCTTCAGCAACCACAATACTTAAAATAGTACAAATAGAAGTCATTTTAACAACTGGAGAAAATATTTCATCAAAATAAATACCCTTTTTTTGTGCAAATCCATTTACAACTAATTTGGATTTAAATCTTTTCTTACCTCCATCCTCCTCTTCCAACCTATAAACCCATTTTTTTGGTAAATCCTTTTTACCTATAGGCAACTTGCATAAATCCCAAGTCTAATTTTTCAGCAAGGAGTCCATTTCTTCTTCCATTCCATGCTCCTATTGAACCTTGGTATCCACCTGCATAGCTTCATCATAACATTCTAGTTCACCAGCATTAGTTAATAAAATAGAATAAAAAGAGGGAGAAAATATTTTTGGAGGTCTACTTAAATCCTTGAAGATCATCTAACATTCACTAGAGTTTGTGGTATTTGTTGTTGTTGTTGTTGCAAAGCATGAGGAACCACTGCAACATCGTTGTTTGGTGTATCATATAACACTACACAATCATTTTCTTTCTTCTTATGCTGCTACAATTGATCTTTGTACAACACTTTCTCATTGAATATGACATCCTTGCTTCTCACAATTTTTTAATTTTCAAAATCCCAAAGCCTATAACCAAATTCATCAATGTCATATCCAAAAAATATACATTTATTTGATTTTTCATCAAGATTAGTTCTATTTTCAGAATCTACATGTGAAAATGCTTCACAACCGAAGGTCTTGAGAAAATAATAACTCACCTTCTTACCTGTCCATGCTTCTTGTAGAATACCACAACCCAAAGGATTAGAGGGACCTCTATTGATTAAATAAACAACAGTGTTTATAGCCTCTATCCACATGTTTAAAGGAAGCCCAACATGCAATCTCATAGGTTGTGCATGCTCCATTATTGTTTTGTTCATGCGCTCAACCACTCCATTTTCCTGTGGAGTCCTTGGAACCATTTTCTTCCTATGAATACCATTTGAGGAACAATAATATTCAAACTCTTTGTTGCAATACTCACCACGATTATCAGATCTGAGACAATTTTAACTTTTTACCATCTCATTCTCAACCAAGCTTCAAATACATCAAATTTTTTCCTAAGGAAATAGATCCATACCTTCCTAGTTGCATCATCAATGAATGTAACATGTACTGGAGCCACCAAGAGAAGATACATGAGTTGGTCCCCATACATCCGTATGCACAAGCTCCAATTTCTCATCCTTCTTTTTCTTCCCATCCTTGAGAAAACTAACTCTCTTTTGTTTTCCATACACACAACTTTCACATAAATCCATATTAACACATTTCAGACTTGGTAAAACATTCCTTGAATGAAGCACTTTCATGCCTTTTGCACTCATATTCCCAAGTCTATTATGCCATAGTGCTGATATAAGGTGCCTACTTTCACATCTTTTGCTAACTCTAAGGTACCTTTTGTAACCTTCCAATTTTTATCACTAAATGTAACAACACAACCTTCATAATCTATTTTCCTTGCTGAATTTAAATTTATTTTTAACTTTAGAACATGCCTTACCTCATGTAGTAGCCAATGATTCCCATTCTGCAACTTAATCTTGATTCTTCCCTTTCCAACAATTTGACAAGGTTCATTATCTCCCAAATAAACCAGCCCAAAATACCCTTGGACATAATCAAGAAAATAACTTCCATGGGGCGTAGCATGAAATGAAGCCCCTAAATCTAACACCCATTAAATCATCAGTATTATCAAGGGAAAGAATCAAATCATCCTCATTAGATTTATTACTTACCACATTTGCCTTTTTATTACCTTATTTTTTGTCTCCTTTATTTTTTTAAGACTAACAATCTTTCTTTAAATGACCCGACTTACCCTAGTACCAACAATCCATCTTGTCTCTAGATTGGGACCTTTTTTACTTTGATTTTCCTTGTGACTTCCCATGACTTCCATAATTGTTTCCTCTCTCCTTTTTTCTACCCCTGCTTTTTGCATTCAAAACACTACCTGGTGTGGATGTTCCACCTGAGTTTTTCCTACGAATTTCCTTGCTCAAAATAACACCAACAACATCATCAAATTTCAATGTATTCAAACTAATTGCTAACAACCATTACCAACCTATTCTATCTTTTTGGAAAAGAACACATAATCAAAAGAGCCCTAACTTCATCAAAGTTTACATTTACAGAAGTTAATTGACTGGTAACTGTATTAAACTCATTTAAATGATCAACAACTAACCCACCTACAATTTTCATATTAAATAAACACTTCATAAGAAATACTTTATTCAAAGTGGAAGGATTTTCATTTAACTTCACCAAGGTTTCCATCAAATCTCGAGTTGTCTTTTTTGTTGTAATATTAAATGCCATCGATTGTGCTAGGCATAAACGAATGGCTCCAATTGCCTACCTGTCTAGAAGATTCTATTCCTCATCACTCATTGTTGCCGGTTTCTTGGCTATTTCTTCCAATGGCCTCCATAAATCCTTTTGATAAAGATGATCCTCCATCTGTATCTTCCATAACTGATAGTTCTGCTCATTGAATTTATCTACCTTCAATTTACGCTCATCCACCATTGCTCCCACTTAACTGTGAGATTCCCACTCAACTATGAGACCTTCTTGCAGAGGATAACTAAAAACAACCCAATCTAATACCAATTGTTAGGGTTAGAAGGAAGACATCTAACAATAAAATGCAGATTTGATCAATAAAATAGAGGAATTAAAACACAGAAAAATTAACACAAAATTTAACGTGGTTCACCCAATCTAGGCTACATCCACAAAACTACAACCATCTAATAATTTTATTATCTAGTGAAAAACTTATTACAATCTTGTGAATAATCACCTTTTTCATCATACTATAACTTCCATCCCAATCCCTTATAACAAGCTTAGAAGCTTCCAGATTAGGGTTCTACAAAGTTAGTTTTTTTCTTTCTTTTTTCGATGATTTTTCCTTTTTTGGTGACAGTGCAAAAAATAGTGAAAACAAATTTTCTCGGGGGCTACCGCCCTCGAACCCTGACCCAGCTCCAAACCCTGATGAGGATACATGAAGAGTGTATAGTATAGCATGATCTATTGCCACATACCAACAAAACCCGAGTCAATTCCCACTGTTACCATAGGCCCTATTGTTTCTGAAATCCTTGACAAGAAGAATCAACATGATCCCATAAAGAATACCAATACCACTACTTGGACTAGTTCCATGGTTCCAAGTGCTATTTCCCCACATACTGCATCAAGTGTCCCAAACCAACCAGAGGATAAAGGAAAGCAACCTATGAAAAATATAGTTATCAATGAAAGTGCCTCATCTTAAAATTCTCCTATGCCTGACAAGTTAGAGACAATGGATTCCAAATTGAGAAAGGAAAATGAGGAGCTAAGGAAGGAGTTGGAAATAATGCAAATCATGGAAGCTAATGCTAAAATGTAGAAGATTGAATTCTTAAAATATTCATGCACTATTGGAAATTCCATAGCATCTATTTGATAGGATCCTCCACATTCTTCACCACAACCTACACCTGCAATTGAGATCAACACTTCATATCATATAGGTTATTTCATCCCTACTTCCCAGTCTCTAAATACAAATAAAAATGAGCATGGAAACAATCATTCTGTTGATAGGATTGTGAACCACAAAGTAGGAGGGGATGGGGGAAATAGGCACATCGAGAACATAGAAAACCAATTTCATAGGCAACCTTTGTAGTTGGATAGATATAGATAGTTGTGTTTTGATGTGATACCTAGTTGCCCAAATCCCATTGACAATGATATCAGGGTTGTGTTAATAAAATTCATTGCAAATAACGTAGTATCTAGTAAGAATCATTTAAGGACTTTTTAAAATTTGCTTGATGATTATGAAGTTGAGCATGAAGATGTGGCAATGAAGTTGTTTATGCAATAATTGATTATGGACACAAGGGATTAGTATAGAGGCCTACCAAAGGCTAGTATTGGGACATGGGGAGAATTTAAGAGGGTTTTTAGAGAGAAATATGGTGACAGTATTGACCCTAGGTTTATGCTCAATGAGTTTTACAATATCACTAAAGGACATAATGAAATGGTGTCATAGTTTAACATTAGATTCCAAAAGGCCATGAATAGAGTCCCACCTCATTTGAGATTAAATGATCAAGTGCATCTAGTTACTTATTCCAATTCATTTGATTCAAAAATGAGTTATCATCTAAGAGATAAAGACCCTCAAATTTTGAGGGATGCCTTTAAAATTATACTGCACATATAAAGTAAGAGAAGAGCTTCAAGCAACATGGGAAGAAGAGATGATGTTAAGATTCTAAAGAACCCTAGGGATAAACAAGAAAATATTTCTACATCTGATGATAGATGAAACAAGGTGATGAGTACCTTGAAGGATATAAAATACAATTTTGCAAGAAATGAAAAGGGACTTGGAAATGAGAAACAACATTTCCAAAAAATGAGAGGCCCCCAAGACTCCAAGATCACCCTTATAACACTAATTGGAAAAATGAAAATCCCATCCACAATAATAAGAAAAACTTGCAAGGTTAGGTTCCACCTAATCCATTACAAAATCATTTTTCTAATTTCATTGATGAGACTCCTTGGTGTATGGTTTGTCAATTACCCCACTCTCCTCACCAATGTGTTGTTGCAAAATTGTTGAAAGATGAATAAAATGAATTGGCTAGTTATGATCCTTCTCATGACCATGATGTAGAGATTAATGTGACTATGAGAATATCTACTTTTGTTGATGGTTAGTTTTCTTCTTCTGAAGAATCTCATGAAGTTGATGTTGATAGTCAAAGACAAGAATTGAGGTATACCATCAACAAGTTCTCTTAGATGAAGACAATGGAGGTGATCATAATGTGTATAATCTGGAAACAACTGAAATGGATATGTACCTAAAAATGCCTTCAATTGAGGAGATTGAGAGGATGACAACTGCTTTGGATGTACAAGCAAGAAACACTTACAATTTAAGGAAAAATTGTAAATGGAGATCATGGTAAGGGAGGCAGCATGCTTATCAAGGAGCATAAAATAAAAAACAAATAATCAAAAGTTGAAAGCAAAGTGGATGAAGCTAAAGCCAAGGAGAATGAATCAAGTAAAATTTTGGCAAAGAAGATTGAAAACACAAAGGTTAATGGTGAAGTTGTAACACCTATTGTGAATGCAAAGGCTCAAAAGAAAAATGTTGAGCTAGAAAAGAAAGGAGATAAGAATAAAGCTGAAGGAAAAGGTGAACAACATAAGGAGAAGGTCACTAAGAAGACTATGGTGCCATGTGGTCTACCTAAATACACCTCTATTGATATGTTTCAACTCCTTTCACAAGTTAAGGTAGTTTCTTGTTTGTATAGCCAAAGCAAAAGGTAGTTTCCCTCATCAATGGTACAACTATAGCCTATGTGGATAAGGTGGTGCCTACTCCACCCAAAGTGAGTAGAGATGAAAAAAGAGGAAAATATGAAGGGAGTAGTTAGTGAGATCCCTCAGATCTACTTGGGTACTACAATTACTGCTTGTTCCATCCAAGTAGATCCAGTGTTTGTAACTCTAATCATTGATGAAAATTTGTTGAAGAACTACATGATAGACTTATGAGCTTCTTCAAACATAATTCCAATAGATATTATGAAGGAGACAGGATTGAAAATAGATAGTTCTTATGGAAAGTTCTATGCTATGGAATCTAGATAGGTACCCATTATTGGGGTTAATAAATAACTTCCTTACAAACTTGTATTCTCGGACAAAGAGTTCACTATGAGAATTACAATGGTGGATATTCCACCCAATTATGGGATGCTTCTATCAAGGAAATTGAGTGCATCCATGGGAGGTAGTATCCAATGTGACATGTCATATGCCACATTCCCAATTAATGGAAAAGATATCAAGTTGGTCAAGGAGTCTAGGGTCCCACACATGATAGAATTTTCTTATGAAGAAGACAAAATTCATTTTTTTGACACTGGCATTGACGATTTTAGGGTGGAAATGTTACTAGAAGAAGGTGATAAGAATCGTTCACTTCTAGATAAAGAGGAAATGAAGTTATCAAATGAAAATGATCTTTGGACAATGTACTTTGATGGGCATGTTTAAAGGAGGGATCAGGTGCAGGGGTAATACTCATTTTCCCTAGTGGAAAAATTTTTAAATTTGCATTCTCTCTACTATTTGTATGAAAAAATAATGTGGTAGAGTATGAAGCATTGTTGCTAGGCTTGAGGTTAGTTGAGAAGAACATAATCAAGAAACTGAGAGTCATTGGTGATTCATAGCTAGTTTTCTCCTAAGTCAAATCAAAATTTACATACAAGAACAAAAGGTTGAAACAATACAGGAATGTTTTTGATTCAATTGAGAAATTTGATGTTTTTGACATAGAGTGGTTAGAGAGGACTAAGAATCAAGTGGCTAATTTGTTGGCCAACATTTCTCTCAGACTATATGACATAATGTTTGTTGGCATCTCCAAAGTTGAGGTGAAAACATGGCCATCAATCCCTAATAACATACAAAACTCACAATTCTTCAATGATGATGAAGATATATTAAAGTTTTTGACATGTGTGGACCAATATGAGAGTTAGGAGATTGAATTTGAAGCATTTGTTGATATTGTGGATGGAAAGGAAACAATATTTGGTAATGAAATATTTCAACTTAAGACTAACAAGATCCCAAAGGGTCTTTTGGCCTTAGAGAAAGTTTTTGATGACCCTAGAAAAAGCAATACCAAACAATCATCCACACACTGAAAGGAATTAGAGGAAGTGAACCTAGGTATCAAAAATGCTCCAAACAAAGTGTATGTATGAAAAAAGATGAATCCCAAAATTAAAGCAATGATGATTGCTTTAATTAGAAAATATAGGCATATTTTTTCTTAGTCATATGATGACCTAAAGGCCTATAGAGAGCATTTATTTCAACATGAGATTACTCTTAAACTAGATGCAAAGCTTTTTAGAAAAAAATAGAGGCCTATTAACCCTACCTTGACACCTAAAATGCAAGAAGAATTGATGAAGCTAAGGGATGCAAGAATCATCAAGCCTATAAGACACTCATCTTGGGTGTCTAATCTTGTGCTAGTGAAAAAAAATAATGGTGACATTATATTATGTGTTGATTTCAGAAAGCTCAATGTGTCATCATTGAAGGACAACTATCCATTACCAAACATGGAAGCCATGTTAGAAAAGGTAACTGGATGTGAGCTTCTATCAATGATGGATGGTTTTTAGTACACAATCAAGTAAAGGTTAGGGATTTTGAGCAGTACACGACTACATTTGCAACTCCTTGGGGAACCTATGTGTATGTAATAATGTCTTTTGGCTTAAAAAATGTCGGTGATACTTTTTAGAGAGCTATAGATGTATCTTTCTTTGACTTCATAAAAATCTTCTTAGTAGTTTATTAAGATGGCCTCACTACTTAATCCAAGAAAGAGGAAGAGAATTGCATGTGCTTGGAGAAGATTTTTATTAGGGCTTTAGAATATGGGAGATCACTCAATCCAAAGAAGTGTACTTTTGGAGTTACTAAAGGAAAATTGTTGGAACACATAGTGTCCAAAGAAGGAGTGAGAATTGATCTTGAATGTGTAGTTGCAATAGAAAAGATCCCACAACCAAAGAATGTCAAGGGAATTCAATCATTCTTTGGAAAAATAAATTTCTTGAGAAGATTTGTCACTAATTTTGTAGAGATCACTCATACTATATCCAAAATGCTGAAGAAAGGTGAGAAAGTGGTTTGGAGTGAAGATCCAAGTAAATATTTTTAGAGTATTAAGCAAGCAATTAAAGAGGCTCCATCTCTTAGGACATGACTTTTCCAAACCACTTTAGATTTTCTCTTTTTGCATCCTTCCATACAATTGCTCCAGTGTTATTGTAGAAAAATAAAGAGGGTTTTGAACAAATGATTGCATTATTTAGCAATTCATTACAAGCTACAGAGCTGAAGTATGGCATGATAGAAATCAAGCATATACATTGGTTAAAGAGATCAAAAACTTCATGAATTATCTTGTGGGAGCTACAACCATTGCTTATGTTCACAATACTACAGTCAAAGACATCTTCACCCAACAAGAGGTCACAAATAGAAGATGTAGATGGATAAATAGAATTCAAGATTTTAACATTGATTTTCAGATTACCAAGCTAGTAAGAGGCCAAGATTTAGCCAAATTGATGGCTAAAAAAAATATAGAGGCTAACCAGATTAATCAAGTGGAATATACAAATGTGTCACCCATTTATGATATGTAGACCTGTGATTAGTATAGGTGCATTTTCCAATACCTAAAAACAATAAAGTTCCCTAAAGGGTTAATAAATAATGAAAGGAGAACTCTAAAGCTATAGGAAATTAAGTGCATTATAGTTAATAATAAATTATGGTGGAAGAGTCTAGATGGGGTTCTATTGAAGTGTGTTGATGGTGCAAAAGCCTTGGAGCTTTTAAATGAGATGCATAGTGGAGTGTTTGGGGGGCATTACATGGCAAAGACAACTACTTACAAAATCTTGAGAGTAGGTTTTCAATGGTCTATATTATTTAAGGATTTCCACACAATGGTGAAGGAATGTGATGCATGCCAAAGATTTTCTGGAAAACTCAAGTTCTTAGGGAACTTCAATTGATACCTGTGTCCATCCAAGCACCTTTCAACAATGGGGAATTGATTTTATAAGGGAAATTTCAGAAAAATCTAGTGGAGGATACTCTTGGATTTTCGTTACCACATACTACTTCACAAAATGGGTGGAAGAAATCCCTACTAAAAGGGAAACAAGTAAGGTGGTTGTTGATTTCCTATTGGAAAACATATTGATCATATATGGGGTGCTAGAAAACATTGTGTTAGAAAATGTAATGTGTTTCAAGTATAATGAGTTCACAAATTTATGTGATAAATATGGGATTCAGACGTCTTTTTCTTCTCCATAACACCCACAAGGCAATGGCCAAGTTGAGTCAAGTAAAAAAAGTGTAATGAAGATTATTAAGAGAATAATTAAAAAGAACAAAAAGGATTAGGACTTTAAATTAAAGTTGGCATTGTGGGTAGATAGGGTGACAGTTAAGAAAGCAACATGATACTCTCCATTTTATTTGGTTTATGGAATAGTTGCAAGGTTGCCATAGAATAATTTGATGAGAATGTATAAGTTTATCCAAGGGTATGATGATGACATGCAACAAAGGATTGATGTTTTAATGGAAGTGGATGAGATAAGGATAAAAGCTCAAAAGAAGAATACCAAGTTATAGTTACAAGTTAATAATTTATATGACAAGGAAATTTTAGGTTGGGAGCATGGTATTAATGTGGAATGCTAGGTATAAAGATAAGGGAATACATGGGAAGTGTGATGCTCTATGGTTGGGCCCCTACTTGGTCAATGACACTCATGGTGAAGAATCCTATTTCCTCCAAAGCTTAATAGGTGAACTTCTTGAACTACCAGAACTACCAGTACATAGATAGTTCTTGAAGCCATATTTCTCCTGAGGTACATGCTCTTTTCAATGTATGATGTATTTTTATATATATTATGTGTATAGGTTTGGTGTGCTTCTGGTTTTGGTTTTGCTTGTCTATCTTGTCTGAGAAGTTCCCTGGTTTTTTGTTCTTTGTATTGGTCTACTCTACCTAAGATTCTTGGATCTCACTCTGTTCATGTTGAATAAATGTCCCCAACTAGAGCCACTGGTGGGACTTTGAAATTTTTTCCATATTTTGATCCCTAGAGTGTTAGGGTTTTTCTTTTCCCATTACTAGGGTTTAGTCTTAGGGTTAAAACCCTCACTTGTGCAAAAACCTTAATCTCCTAATTCATCATTGACTCAGTTTAACTTTGCCTATTCATTTAAGTCACAACTTATGCCATTCAACAACATCCTTGGGTGGCCCCTTTCTTCCTAGTGAAGTATTTAGTCGCATGAACTTTTAAAATATTATTCCTAATGTTTTAAGTCTAGGTGGGTCAAATTATTCATGCCTTTATCTATAATTTAGGTTAAGACTAAAATATTTCATCAAAGTGCCTAAGTCTTGTTATGTGTCGACCTAGGCAGTGCCCCTTTTTAAGTTGTTTCTTATTTGCATATTCTTTTAAACCCCTTTAGTCATGGTTAGTTGGTCCCACAACTCGCATTTCATTGGCTCTCAACCAGCCCGAACCATTAAAATATTGAATTAAAAAGTGGTGCGGGGCAACAGACGAGTGTCGTGTGTCTATCTGTATGAACCCTTCATGTTTCAAAGGAATCAAAAATTAAAAGGTTGAAGATCTAGCAATTCTAATGCAATATCCAGATTAAATTTGAGTTTTTCCCTGCTAGCCCTTGTGGGACCCATAAGGGGACTCATATTTCTTAAAAGGGCAGTGGGGGGATACCACCTGGCACAATCTACAATGCTCAAGAAACTATTAAAGAAGTGAAATATTTGATGAAATATTTCTAATGATTATATAGGCTTAAAGGGTGAGAAACTAAAATAATTTATGGTACATGTGGTTAAATGGTGAGTGAGATGTTTTGATCTATGGACCGTCCATCATACAAAATTATTAAACACATAGGCACATGCTTGGTGACTTAAAGGGTCAGCATATTAAGGTGTATGGACTTAATCTAGACCATCCCCCACCAACCCACAACCATTGATCAAGTCCCAGTGATCTCATGCGAGCTAGTGGGCTGATGACATGTGGATGTCACAAAGGCTTCTGAGGCATGGCGGAGCCTGCTGGACAAGGAAGGTGTTCCACATGGCATAATTTTATTGGATAAATGTAAAAGTCAACATAAGTCAAAATTTCAAGCATGCGTGACTCCATCTAAATCATTCATCAATCAAACTAGATGGGATATCGATGGTTGACATTTAAAATTGATCATGGGGTAGATGGAGTCATTTTGGTTTTTGCAAGCGAGTAGTAATGGAATATATGAAATTGTAAAGCCAATTGAAATGATTCTTTGCCATAAAAGTAGGATTTTACACATGATGTGAAATCACAAAATAATTTTAAAGTATTTGGAGACTTGCTGCAATAATTTTTTGAGCTATGGGTATCCATAATTAAGGTTTCCTAGCATGTATCAGTTAGTAAGTTCAAATTACCTTCCCTACGCTAAATTTTATTGCAAATTTTGTGTAATTACTAGTTCAGTGAATTAAGTCATCAATTAGGGCATATTTGAAGGTTTGACATTCGTCAACCTAAATCTAATTGCTTCAAAATTATTTTTCTTCTGCACATCATCCTTAAGCCCTAGTTACAATCTATAAACCCTAGGTTGTTTCAATTCTCAATCTAATCGTGCACCATAAATCCCAATCCTCTATGTCGAACCCAAAGTCTAAAACAAGACCATTGTTCCAATATATACTAGACATATTGCCTCCTTTCACCACTAATAAACACATAGGTCAACCTATGTTTCAAGGTCCTGGAGTTCTAGATGGAATTGTTGACAAACAATATACCATTAAGGACGCTACATTACCAATCACTGGGTGGACTCTCTTCACTTATTTTTTTGGGAAGAGAAGGTCTAAGGTCCGAATCAGCAATCCATGGAGACTGGATATGGGAAAACTAGTTGTTCCCAATGTATACCTTGACATTGACCTTTTAAAATCCATAACAACTAACTATGACTTTGTTGTTCAGGTCATAAGGACACATTCAGGTGTGGAAATGATTGATATCAAAAGGGTAGGGTTCATAGATGTCTTCAAATTGAATTATTTTGACCAAGGAACTAATTGATTTGAAAACATTTAAGGAAAGATATGTGAAGATTAAAGTAAATTTTAGGGTCACACATTTGACCAACTTCATGGGAAGGGGGAAGAGCAGGATTAAGATCAAGCTAAATCCCTCTGACAAGGAGACCTTTCCAATTGAGAAATTTGAATTCTACTTTCAAAGAATCTTCTTTGCATTGTGTTAGATTCTAGGGTTGGACCCTCCTACATGGATGCCAGTAGCCTTCATGTATATGGCAGCCAACACCCAACACACAATGTTCAATTGGTTGTATGACTTTCCAACCTACTTATCATATGAAATCCACAAGGGATTGATAGCTCTCAAGGCTAGAGAGATTGGTGCTAGGTTTTGGTGGAATTCACTTCTAATCCACATGTTTTGGTATAAGAGAGCAAATCATTTTGGAGAATATATGAGGTTATAAAGATAATATGAGAAGGGTGAGGACCTCTCTATCCAAGAATGAACCCACCTTCTAGACATGGATGATTAGAACTATAGTTTTGTGGTATTTTCCAAAATTTTGAGTTTAGAGTTGAGAGGATTTTTGGTGATGGATCCACCTAGGATCCCTAAAGAGTTGCATGATTTTCTCAAATCCAAGGATAGGAGGCTTGAGAAAGGTATTTATTCAACACAATAAGGGAGACATTATTCCCTATCCTAATTGTACAATCCTCAAATTTTATGGAACTAATGCCACACCTTATGTCTTTCCAAGGGATGTGCCACTAAGGATTGGTTTCCTTGAGGTCATGTGGCAATTAGGGAATGTTGAAGACACCCACCGGGCTAGGATTAAGAAGGAAACTTTATTTCCTACCTATACTATGTTTTCTAATTTTGTATGGGTGGAAGAATATTGTTCAAAATATTAAGCCCCTTAGAATGAAGTGTTGCAAACATAGAAACCGTGATCCAAAAAGTTATATGGTATAGTTAAAAGATATAATTAGGGGAGGACAATTTTGGAATAATTTATATCTTCTAAAGGATGTAATAAGGAACATTTTTTACCACCAACTGTAGCAAGAGAGGAAAATGAAGTGGTTATCCTTCGTCAAGTTGGACAAAGAAAAATAAGATAGAGACCCCAAGTTTAAGGGGACATATGTTGATATTGATAATTGTGTGGTGAGGATAGAAATAATAATGAAAAACTTTGACAATGTGCTTGGTAAACTCAAGGAAGAAAGAGAGATGTAGGATAAAGGAAAGGCACTCATGGGTGAGGAAGGGCCATCACATCAGCCTCCTCCAAAGTATTTTTATTTCTTAAGGAGAAAGGAAGTTGTGAGAAAAGAGCACATTACTCCCACTCTCACTCAGTCTGAAGGATCCAAGGTCTCTTCTCCTATGCATCACATGCCATCTCCTCCAACTATGAGACCACCTTCCCCACAAGTTATTGAGCTTAACTCACCTCCAAGGGAGTCATCACCCAAGAGAAGGGGAATATAACCATCAATCAATGCTACATCTCTAGGACTGGTTGATTATCCTATTGACTCAGATGATGAAGTCATTTTTACCACTAAGAAGATGATGTAGGGTATGCCTTCACCTCCAAGCGAGGTGAATGTAAAAATTAAAAGGCTCGTAATGACCAAAGTTGATCTTAATAGGGTTAATAATGTTGATGATGTTAGAGAGAAGTCATGTAATGATTTTATGGATGATGACACTTTTTTCAAGACAACTGCTTTCCAAGAATTTGTCCGGAGATCCAAGAGAGAAGAGTATGATGAAAGTGATAAAATTGAGATGGTTAAGAACCCCAAGCTACCAAGGAAGGCCATTGAGAATAAAATTATTATACAAATGAAAGAAAAATAAAAGAAGATAACACCTACAGAAGGAAGGAAACTTGTTAGAGAGAGTGGAGTGCTCCTTCTACTAGAGTGGGATATGGCATTTTCCATATCTTTTGATGCTGTAAGGAGGCATGATGCTCCTATTTTTTCAACTGAGGAGGAGGTTATAATTTCTTTGCATGGATCATCTTTCAGTCCACAATGGGACACATTGGCTATTTTGGCCCTAGCCCCAAACATAAGCAAACCAAAAAGTTATAGAGCTATCAACTAATTGAAGAGGTGGGCTAATAATAAAGAGAGTGTATGACACTCGAGTAGTAGAGGTATCCACATTGGCTATGAATGTAGCTCAGTTGACCAAATCTATTATAGAGTGATTACAAGAGGAATTTGATAAAAAGAATAAGGAATATAATGATCCAGTGATTACATATAATAAGGATGAGCAAAAAATTATAGAATTGCAATTGGAAGTTGCAACATTGAAAGAGAAATTGCAATCACAACAGCCTACAACTCCAACACAAGTAAATGTTCCCCCTTCTCCTTCTTTTCCACAAGCTCAATCACCACCCTACCCATCCCCTGTTTAACTTCAATAGAATTGGTGGTATACAATCCAGATGATGTGCCCATTGTATATCTCACTCTAAGTACATCAACTACAGCTCAACCAAGGAAGAGGGCCAGTAGAAGGGAGTTGATTGAAAAACTAAGGGTTTATGATGAATTCCTCCAACATGTTGATAGGAAATTGTATATGAATAACATGTAGATTATAATTGTAGAATTGGAGCACTTGAATAAGAAGATTGAGAGAAAAATAAATAGTATTCATTAAAATTATTTTGCAATGTTTGATGCAATAAAAATATTTGATGAGGATAGGGAACTTGCCATCTCATTGATGGAAAAATGGATTCCTAGGTTGGAAGCATTAAATAATATGGTCATTGGATCAACACACGATGCTAATAAACCATCTCACATTGCCCCAACCCATAAAATTATGAAAGGAATTGTGGAATATCAGGGGTTGGTGGATCCAATGGAAAAGAAAATCAAGGAGCTCATGTGGAGGTTTGATGGAAGTGATTTTGATTTGTTACCTAATATTTTGAATAATGGTTGTGATGTCAAGCCTGATCAATAATGGAGGGATTAGATGAATGGTTTGGTTGCCACACAACTAGCTCTCATTTGTGAAAGAGTGGATATTGAAATGCTAAAAGATAGTATGGATTAATTATCTTTCACAAGTAGCTTCCTTGAGGATATTGATAAAGAAGAAAATCTAATAGTTATCAAATATGGTCTATATAGAACTGAATTGGATGAATTTATTTAATACACATGGCCATATAATGATTATTTTGAGATTTTGAAGAGGAAGTATGTTGAAATTCCTGACTTGTGAGTTGATCTTGGGACAAGGTGACAGTGAATTTTGATTCTTGTACAATGAGCAGGTAAAAGAGGTCTTCACTAAAGTGGAAATGATAGTTTTATTCTTTGCACATGTGGAGTTTTTTCCTCACATGCTAGCCTAGTTTCCATGGGAAACCTTCAAAGAAGGATGAAAAAATAAGTGGAAAAGTACCTAAAAGGGACAAAGAATTGTAAATGTAAATATATCAGTTTTGTCCTCAAAATATTCCCATATTTTGAAATGCAATAAGTGATTGTCAAATGAAAATGTGACAAGTGTATATTGGCCTGACTATTTTTTTTCTCCCTTATTTCTAAAAAAGGAAATTCAAGGCCAATTACATGGGTTGTTGATTTATCTTCAAAAGAAATTTTGTAATAGATAGTATAGAGAATAGGATTTGAGTTTGTATCTAGGATTTATTTTCTTCATTTTATGCAAGTTTAATTTTGTATGATAGTGATAGCATTTAAATATAAGAATGGTATAATTCTTGAGTGGATTCTCTCCTCATTTATTTTTTATATGAATTATCAATGGAATTGATCAAAGATATTTTGAACGATCTTCATTGTGTTCCAATGAATGTATGGTTTTATCTTTGTTCCGATTCATTGAATTAGTTAAATCACTTTGATAGAATCATAGGTTTGTGTAATTTGAGTATGAGGATATGATAATGAGTTTTGGTTTAGAAAATTTGAGTATGTTGTTGTAATGTAGTGTTTTAGTAGCTCAGTGATGGTAAGATTTAAGATTTTGTTATTCATTATGGTTTGTGTCTAATTGGACTCCATACCCTAGGTTAAGGCACTTTTCTAGGATCTATACTTATATTGCATATTCATGATCTTTCACAAACACTACATTCAAAATCATTAAATCTTTATTTTCTTGTTGAAATATATGTCGAGTTAAATTCTACCATGCTCTAATTCTTATGGAATGATTAATGTGTAAAGGATTTTCCAGATCTTTACATTCATTGAATTGTCAAGCATTTATGTGTAGAGATTATCTATTATTTACAATGTACAAGGTTAATTGGCATAGAGGATCTTAATTACATTGTGTGGGATCACCCTCCTAGGTCTTGTAGAGTCCAAAGTGAAAGAGGAAAGTTAATTTGACTTTCACTCATTTGTTGGAAAATCCCTCCAATTAGTGAACCATTAGAAGAAGACAATTCCATAGTCTATTTGAGAGATCAGTTTGATATTTAAAAAACACCAAGTCAGCTGAAAAAGATAATCATGAGGGATACATATCTAGATCATTCTTGATGTCCAATCATCCTTATCCCAAGTTAGATACCTTGTATCTTTTACTTGGGGTACAACATATTTACTAGTTTTCCACATAAAAATCACATAACTTTCAAGAATTATTTTATCAACCCATTCCATATGTTTCAAACATGGACAAAGTACACTTACTCTTACAACTTGGTCTATCCACAAAAATTTCCACAATCCACAACATAAGCACAATTATGGGGTATTACATCTACCCTGGATATAATATAATTTCATTACCAATTTTCACTTTTAAAGCCACAAATTCATTTCATTACACATAATTTAAATTATAGGATATTCAATTCTACCAAGTGACACAATTATCATAAAGTAGCTTCTCACAAGGCTATCCAATACTCAACACATGATAAGGAAAACACAGTCCAGTTGGTTAGCACCACAAGCACAACATTATTTTTACTCAAAATTCACTTAATCATGCACTTAACATTTGCACCTTCAATGAGTTAACATTTATATGGATTTATATAACTAATAATGCAATTGGAGACCTTAAGTCTCGCCAAAGTAATGCTATTATAATACACATTCCATTCTATATGCCAGACATGTCATGCAATGAAAGAATAACTTAAATTTAGAATTTAACAATGCAAATTTTACTACTGCATTCATTCCCTTACCACCATCATTATTTATTTATTATACATATTATACCACTATTATGTTTTATCGCAATGTTAATTGATTCCATGCACAAGATCACACATACATCCTAGGGAAGGGATTTAGTTTTGGGACTAAGGTCTTTCTCCCCCAAAGATTCATTGTAAACAAATGTATTTATTTCATATCTAAAAAATAGCTTTACACAAACATGCATTCAATTGGTTCCCATGCAACATGCAATTTTATGGAGTACTTCATTTAACCAAACACAAGAAAAGAATTGCATTTTTAATTCACCTTCAGACACCTAGAGAAGGATCTCACAACCCAAACATAGTTTAATCACTACTTTTTCTATTCAGTTTTAGCGAATAAAATATATTATTCCCTTAAGAAACATTAGTATTTCACTGCTCTTTTCCTACAAAAAACATATGAACATAGTATCATTTATTTTACAATCAATTGCATCACCCACATTGGGTTAAGTAATACTAAAAAAAAATTAGCAAAAAATATCAAAGAATAAGGAAAGAAAATACATCCTAAGGTCATTTCAACCATCAATCACAATAAGGAGATAAACACATAATGAAATTCACACAAGCACAACACATGGGAATCAACACTAACCTGAGATCCTAGTGCTACAACCGTGCTCTGATACCAAATGTCATGCCCAAAATTTTACACCAAAAATATAGTTAAGGACAAAACACAAATTTCAAATTTTCGATCCCAACACTTGCACAATTCACAAAAGGATGCCTTCTATACATGTGCTTCATGAAATCATAACAAAATTTGACCAATCAATTATAAAAACTTTTTCATGTGAAAAAATGATGTGACAATAATGATTGGTTTCATGTGGAAACATGGAATCCACATCATTGAGGTAGACTTAAATATTTCTACTAACCTAATAATAATTTGAAACATAATTCGAATCACATGTCAAACAATAACATAAATATCAATAGTAGTTTCAAGTCATAATAAGAGAACAAGACCTACAGGCTAGACCTAGTCCTCAGGGGGCTCATCTTTGACAACCTTTCCTACGTATTGCATAGAGGCTCCATATTTCGATAACTTGAGTTCACCCAACTCATATTTGATTGCCCAACAATCACATATAGTACTAGGGTATACATCATGACTTACTCACAATGGTAGTAAGTATATAAAATGATCAAAAATAGAAAAACTATAAGGATTAATTGTTAACAATCCCGATTGCAATGCCCCTCTAGGGCCACTTGCCAAAATAGATAATCAAGAAAGATCTAGAATGAAGGTAACTATATAATATCTTGAATAGATGATTGCAATTAAAGTTGTGGTTTGAATCCAAAACATACAAAGGTCACCATATAACATTAATAATATTAAGGGGTAAAAGGTTAACAAAACAATCTAGGGTGATCCCCCAATACTAGTTTACAAATTTTGGCCAAACTCGACATTGAACTGAATTTTTTTAAGTCTTCACTTTTGGGCACCTATAGCTGCTAAATCATGAGGAATTTGAAGATGATGCAAACTAGTGATTTGTGACATTTTTTTTGTAGATTCTAAATATATATATTTTAAAAAAAATTAGAATTAGATTGCATTTCTTTTTCCATCTCCTTCAAAAACTAGTTTTTAACAATAAACACCATTTTTAAAGAGTGATGTTCACCATAAACAACATAAATTTTTTCTATGAAGGATAAAATTCTTTTTTTTTTTAATTTAGCTTTGTAACTATGATATCTAGCACATTCATTTGGTTTCATAGTGTTTTATTGATATTTTTCTTAATTAATTCTTTTAAGTCGTCCACTACAATTTGTATAAAAAACGTGCTGTATCGAATTCTTTTTTTTGTTGGCTCAAGGGCACCAATACCTAGCATGAACATATTTTTTAGATTTTTTATTTATAATCTACTATTTTTCCACATGTGCAAAATAGAGAGCTTGATTTTCAGTGAAAAAAATATGTTTAATTAAACTAAAAAAAATACATACTAAAACCAAAATATATTAAAATTATATTTGATGGATAGCTCGTTCTGAGGACTACCATCATCC
>VDFB02259900.1:92931-146605 GCA_007258455.2 Sequoia sempervirens
ACAAAATTTGCTAGAATTAGATTATGAAGACAAAGAAGAGGTAATAAACAAATCAGTTGCAAGTATACATTCTAATCCTAGGAAAGAAAGAAGTATGAGTAGAAGTCTTCATCGTAATATTGCTTCTACAAATGTTATTGTTGGTGGTATTTTCCTTCCCACTTCAAATGGTTATTCTCATTTTCCACCTAATCTACTAACTAGATCTACTAACAATGCTCAGAACCTTATAGATCTATCAGACACCTCAAATTCTGACATTACCCTCCCAAATTTTGATGAAGTTTTTGGTGAAATTAATGCTCTATGAGAGGAATCTCAGATATAGGTTGAGATAAGGAAGAAGAAGGGAAAGGGGAAGGAGGAGAAGATTAGAAATGTTGTGTATGAGAGAGATATGTTGAAAAGAAAAGTGGAGAAGATGAAACTCATGAACCAAGAAGAGCCTATTAGGGTTAGAAGGAAGATAGGTAACAATTAAATGTAGATTTGATCAATAAAACAAAGGAATTAAAACACACAAAAATTAACACAAAGAATTTAATGTGGTTCACCCAATCCAGGCTACATCCACAAAACAACAACCATCCAATGATTTTATTATCTAGTGCAAAACTTATTACAATCTTGTGAATAATCACCTTTTTCATCATATTGTAACTCCCATCCCAACCCCTTATAACAAGCTTAGAAGCTTCCAGATTAGAGATCTACAAAGTCAGTTTTTTTCTTTCTTTTTTCAGTGATTTTTCCTTTTTCGGTGATGATGCAAAAAATAGGGAAAAAAATTTCTCAGGGGCTGCCACCCTCGAACCCTCGCCCAGGGCCCGGCTCAGCCTGGACCCAGACCCTGGTGAGGATACATGAAGATTTTACATAGCATGATTAGTCACCACATACCAATAATCTCCCACTTGGAGACTGATCCTGGACGACACTACTGCACTTACAACTCCCACTGGAAATAAGCACCTTGGACCCTATTGCTCTGTTATACTTGAATTCAACCTTGAAGGCCAACCAAAATTGAAGAGGAGTTGAGCTTCTCCCTTGTCACCACCTTTGTAAACATATCCGTTGGATTGGAATCTATATGTATCTTTTCCAACTTTACCTATCCATCCTCCAACATTGACTGAATGAAATGATATCTCAACTATATGTGTTTGGGTTTAGAGTGCAAGGAAGAATTCTTTGCAAGATGTATAACACTCTGACTATCTATAAACAATTAATTTTTAGCTTTTTGTTTTCCCAACTCTTCCATGAAAATTTGCAGCCATATCATCTCCTTTTTCACCTTTGTTGCAACAACATACTCTTCCTCCATGGTGGATAAAGCAACCGCCTTTTGCAACCAAAAAATCCAAATCACTATTGTCCCACCAATTGTAAATACATAGCCTGTGGTACTCTTCCTAGTATCTATACCCCCTACCAAATCCGAGTCAACATAGCCTTTCAAATCAGTATTAGAGCCCCCAAAACATAAAAACTTATTGGATGTACCTCTCAAATACCTTAGAATCCATTTTACCACATTCCAATGCTCAACTCCATGATGACTCATATACCTACTAACAACTCCTACATCATGTGCAATATCCGGTCTCGTGCATACCATGGCATACATTAAACTACCTACAACTGAAGCATATGGTACCTTGTACATTTTTTCCTCCTCCTCTTGTATCTTTCAAAAAATATCCTTAGTCAATTTGACATGACTGGGCAAAGGTGTGCTAACAACTTTTGCATTCTCCATATGAAATTTTTGTAACACCTTTTCAACATAATCAGCCTAAGATAGAAACAATTTTTTGTTTTCCCTATCTCTTGTAATCTTTAAAATAAGGATTTTTTTTGCTACCCCCAATTCCTTCATAGCAAATGAGTTTGTTAACTGTTGTTTTAACTCCTTTATGTGATCCATGTTAGACCCCACTACAAGCATATCATCAACATATAGACATAAAATAATGTAGCTGTCATCATCCAACCTCTTAAAATAAACACAATGGTCTGAATTACATCGACTATAGCCATGCTCAACCATAAAGCTATCAAATTTAATGTACCATTGTTGAGGTGCTTGCTTCAAGCCATATAAACTTTTCTTCAATCTGCACACCAATTTCTCCTGAGCTTTGACCTCAAATCCTTTTGGTTGTTCCTTGTATATTTCCTCTTCCAAATCACCATGGAGAAAGGCTATTATAACATCAAGTTGTTCTAAATGTAAATCTTCAGCAACCACAATACTTAAAATAGTACAAATAGAAGTCATTTTAACAACTGGAGAAAATATTTCATCAAAATAAATACCCTTTTTTTGTGCAAATCCATTTACAACTAATTTGGATTTAAATCTTTTCTTACCTCCATCCTCTTCCAACCCATAAACCCATTTTTGGTAACTCTGCACCAGAAACAACCTTGCATAAACCTTGTAAGTCTAATTTTTCAGCAAGTGAGTCCATTTCTTCTTCCATTCCATGCTCCCATTGAACCCTGGGTATCCACCGCATAGCTTCATCATAACATTCTAGCCCACCAGCATTAGTTAACAAAAATAGAAAAAGAGGGAGAGTGCCTATTTTGGAGGTCTCTACTTCTAACCCTTGAAGACTAATTTAACATTCTACTTGAGTTTCAGGGTGGGATGGTTGTTGGCGGGTTGTGGTGTAGGATGAGGAACCACTCTGTGAACATTTATGGTTAGTGAATTTCATGACACCATCTCATTACTTCAATCTATTTTTTTCTTCTCATGTTGCTATAGTTGATCTTTGTACAACATCTTCTCATTGAATATGACATCCCTGCTTCTTATAATTTTTTGATTTTCAAAATCCCAAAGCCTATAGCTAAATTCATCAATGTCATATCCAAAAAATATACATTTATTTGATTTTTCATCAAGATTAGTTCTATTTTCAGAATCTACATGTGAAAATGCTTCACAACCGAAGGTCTTGAGAAAATAATAACTCACCTTCTTACCTGTCCATGCTTCTTGTAGAATACCACAACCCAAAGGATTAGGGGACCTATATTGATTAAATAAACAACATTGTTTATAGCCTTTATCCACATGTTTAAAGGAATCCCAACATGCAATCTCATAGGTTGTGTATGCTCCATTATTGTTTTGTTCATGCGCTCAACCACTCCATTTTCCTGTGGAGTCCTTGGAACCATTTTCTTCCTATGAATACCATTTGAGGAACAATAATATTCAAACTCTTTGTTGCAATACTCACCACGATTATCAGATCTGAGACATTTTAACTTTTTAGCCATCTCATTCTCAACCAAGCTTCAAATACATCAAATTTTTTCCTAAGGAAATAGATCCATACCTTCCTAGTTGCATCATCAATGAATGTAACATAGTACTAAGAGCCACCGAGAGAAGATACATGAGTTGGTCCCCATACATCCGTATGCACAAGCTCCAATTTCTCATCCTTCTTTTTCTTCCCATCCTTGAGAAAACTAACTCTCTTTTGTTTTCCATACACACAACTTTCACATAAATCCATATTAACACATTTCAGACTTGGTAAAACATTCCTTGAATGAAGCACTTTCATGCCTTTTGCACTCATATTCCCAAGTCTATTATGCCATAGTGCTGATATAAGGTGCCTACTTTCACATCTTTTGCTAACTCTAAGGTACCTTTTGTAACCTTCCAATTTTTATCACTAAATGTAACAACACAACCTTCATAATCTATTTTCCTTGCTGAATTTAAATTTATTTTTAACTTTAGAACATGCCTTACCTCATGTAGTAGCCAATGATTCCCATTCTGCAACTTAATCTTGATTCTTCCCTTTCCAACAATTTGACAAGGTTCATTATCTCCCAAATAAACCAGCCCAAAATACCCTTGGACATAATCAAGAAAATAACTTCCATGGGGCGTAGCATGAAATGAAGCCCCTAAATCTAACACCCATTAAATCATCAGTATTATCAAGGGAAAGAATCAAATCATCCTCATTAGATTTATTACTTACCACATTTGCCTTTTTATTACCTTATTTTTTGTCTCCTTTATTTTTTTAAGACTAACAATCTTTCTTTAAATGACCCGACTTACCCTAGTACCAACAATCCATCTTGTCTCTAGATTGGGACCTTTTTTACTTTGATTTTCCTTGTGACTTCCCATGACTTCCATAATTGTTTCCTCTCTCCTTTTTTCTACCCCTGCTTTTTGCATTCAAAACACTACCTGGTGTGGATGTTCCACCTGAGTTTTTCCCAAATGTACTCTTCTTGCTCAAAATAACACCAACAACATCATCAAATTTCAATGTATTCAAACCAATTGTTAACAACCATTACCAACCTATTCTATCTTTTTGGAAAAGAACACATAATCAAAAGAGCCCTAACTTCATCAAAGTTTACATTTACAGAAGTTAATTGACTGGTAACTGTATTAAACTCATTTAAATGATCAACAACTAACCCACCTACAATTTTCATATTAAATAAACACTTCATAAGAAATACTTTATTCAAAGTGGAAGGATTTTCATTTAACTTCACCAAGGTTTCCATCAAATCTCGAGTTGTCTTTTTTGTTGTAATATTAAATGCCATCGATTGTGCTAGGCATAAACGAATGGCTCCAATTGCCTACCTGTCTAGAAGATTCTATTCCTCATCACTCATTGTTGCCGGTTTCTTGGCTATTTCTTCCAATGGCCTCCATAAATCCTTTTGATAAAGATGATCCTCCATCTGTATCTTCCATAACTGATAGTTCTGCTCATTGAATTTATCTACCTTCAATTTACGCTCATCCACCATTGCTCCCACTTAACTGTGAGATTCCCACTCAACTATGAGACCTTCTTGCAGAGGATAACTAAAAACAACCCAATCTAATACCAATTGTTAGGGTTAGAAGGAAGACATCTAACAATAAAATGCAGATTTGATCAATAAAATAGAGGAATTAAAACACAGAAAAATTAACACAAAATTTAACGTGGTTCACCCAATCTAGGCTACATCCACAAAACTACAACCATCTAATAATTTTATTATCTAGTGAAAAACTTATTACAATCTTGTGAATAATCACCTTTTTCATCATACTATAACTTCCATCCCAATCCCTTATAACAAGCTTAGAAGCTTCCAGATTAGGGTTCTACAAAGTTAGTTTTTTTCTTTCTTTTTTCGATGATTTTTCCTTTTTTGGTGACAGTGCAAAAAATAGTGAAAACAAATTTTCTCGGGGGCTACCGCCCTCGAACCCTGACCCAGCTCCAAACCCTGATGAGGATACATGAAGAGTGTATAGTATAGCATGATCTATTGCCACATACCAACAAAACCCGAGTCAATTCCCACTGTTACCATAGGCCCTATTGTTTCTGAAATCCTTGACAAGAAGAATCAACATGATCCCATAAAGAATACCAATACCACTACTTGGACTAGTTCCATGGTTCCAAGTGCTATTTCCCCACATACTGCATCAAGTGTCCCAAACCAACCAGAGGATAAAGGAAAGCAACCTATGAAAAATATAGTTATCAATGAAAGTGCCTCATCTTAAAATTCTCCTATGCCTGACAAGTTAGAGACAATGGATTCCAAATTGAGAAAGGAAAATGAGGAGCTAAGGAAGGAGTTGGAAATAATGCAAATCATGGAAGCTAATGCTAAAATGTAGAAGATTGAATTCTTAAAATATTCATGCACTATTGGAAATTCCATAGCATCTATTTGATAGGATCCTCCACATTCTTCACCACAACCTACACCTGCAATTGAGATCAACACTTCATATCATATAGGTTATTTCATCCCTACTTCCCAGTCTCTAAATACAAATAAAAATGAGCATGGAAACAATCATTCTGTTGATAGGATTGTGAACCACAAAGTAGGAGGGGATGGGGGAAATAGGCACATCGAGAACATAGAAAACCAATTTCATAGGCAACCTTTGTAGTTGGATAGATATAGATAGTTGTGTTTTGATGTGATACCTAGTTGCCCAAATCCCATTGACAATGATATCAGGGTTGTGTTAATAAAATTCATTGCAAATAACGTAGTATCTAGTAAGAATCATTTAAGGACTTTTTAAAATTTGCTTGATGATTATGAAGTTGAGCATGAAGATGTGGCAATGAAGTTGTTTATGCAATAATTGATTATGGACACAAGGGATTAGTATAGAGGCCTACCAAAGGCTAGTATTGGGACATGGGGAGAATTTAAGAGGGTTTTTAGAGAGAAATATGGTGACAGTATTGACCCTAGGTTTATGCTCAATGAGTTTTACAATATCACTAAAGGACATAATGAAATGGTGTCATAGTTTAACATTAGATTCCAAAAGGCCATGAATAGAGTCCCACCTCATTTGAGATTAAATGATCAAGTGCATCTAGTTACTTATTCCAATTCATTTGATTCAAAAATGAGTTATCATCTAAGAGATAAAGACCCTCAAATTTTGAGGGATGCCTTTAAAATTATACTGCACATATAAAGTAAGAGAAGAGCTTCAAGCAACATGGGAAGAAGAGATGATGTTAAGATTCTAAAGAACCCTAGGGATAAACAAGAAAATATTTCTACATCTGATGATAGATGAAACAAGGTGATGAGTACCTTGAAGGATATAAAATACAATTTTGCAAGAAATGAAAAGGGACTTGGAAATGAGAAACAACATTTCCAAAAAATGAGAGGCCCCCAAGACTCCAAGATCACCCTTATAACACTAATTGGAAAAATGAAAATCCCATCCACAATAATAAGAAAAACTTGCAAGGTTAGGTTCCACCTAATCCATTACAAAATCATTTTTCTAATTTCATTGATGAGACTCCTTGGTGTATGGTTTGTCAATTACCCCACTCTCCTCACCAATGTGTTCTTGCAAAATTGTTGAAAGATGAATAAAATGAATTGGCTAGTTATGATCCTTCTCATGACCATGATGTAGAGATTAATGTGACTATGAGAATATCTACTTTTGTTGATGGTTAGTTTTCTTCTTCTGAAGAATCTCATGAAGTTGATGTTGATAGTCAAAGACAAGAATTGAGGTATACCATCAACAAGTTCTCTTAGATGAAGACAATGGAGGTGATCATAATGTGTATAATCTGGAAACAACTGAAATGGATATGTACCTAAAAATGCCTTCAATTGAGGAGATTGAGAGGATGACAACTGCTTTGGATGTACAAGCAAGAAACACTTACAATTTAAGGAAAAATTGTAAATGGAGATCATGGTAAGGGAGGCAGCATGCTTATCAAGGAGCATAAAATAAAAAACAAATAATCAAAAGTTGAAAGCAAAGTGGATGAAGCTAAAGCCAAGGAGAATGAATCAAGTAAAATTTTGGCAAAGAAGATTGAAAACACAAAGGTTAATGGTGAAGTTGTAACACCTATTGTGAATGCAAAGGCTCAAAAGAAAAATGTTGAGCTAGAAAAGAAAGGAGATAAGAATAAAGCTGAAGGAAAAGGTGAACAACATAAGGAGAAGGTCACTAAGAAGACTATGGTGCCATGTGGTCTACCTAAATACACCTCTATTGATATGTTTCAACTCCTTTCACAAGTTAAGGTAGTTTCTTGTTTGTATAGCCAAAGCAAAAGGTAGTTTCCCTCATCAATGGTACAACTATAGCCTATGTGGATAAGGTGGTGCCTACTCCACCCAAAGTGAGTAGAGATGAAAAAAGAGGAAAATATGAAGGGAGTAGTTAGTGAGATCCCTCAGATCTACTTGGGTACTACAATTACTGCTTGTTCCATCCAAGTAGATCCAGTGTTTGTAACTCTAATCATTGATGAAAATTTGTTGAAGAACTACATGATAGACTTATGAGCTTCTTCAAACATAATTCCAATAGATATTATGAAGGAGACAGGATTGAAAATAGATAGTTCTTATGGAAAGTTCTATGCTATGGAATCTAGATAGGTACCCATTATTGGGGTTAATAAATAACTTCCTTACAAACTTGTATTCTCGGACAAAGAGTTCACTATGAGAATTACAATGGTGGATATTCCACCCAATTATGGGATGCTTCTATCAAGGAAATTGAGTGCATCCATGGGAGGTAGTATCCAATGTGACATGTCATATGCCACATTCCCAATTAATGGAAAAGATATCAAGTTGGTCAAGGAGTCTAGGGTCCCACACATGATAGAATTTTCTTATGAAGAAGACAAAATTCATTTTTTTGACACTGGCATTGACGATTTTAGGGTGGAAATGTTACTAGAAGAAGGTGATAAGAATCGTTCACTTCTAGATAAAGAGGAAATGAAGTTATCAAATGAAAATGATCTTTGGACAATGTACTTTGATGGGCATGTTTAAAGGAGGGATCAGGTGCAGGGGTAATACTCATTTTCCCTAGTGGAAAAATTTTTAAATTTGCATTCTCTCTACTATTTGTATGAAAAAATAATGTGGTAGAGTATGAAGCATTGTTGCTAGGCTTGAGGTTAGTTGAGAAGAACATAATCAAGAAACTGAGAGTCATTGGTGATTCATAGCTAGTTTTCTCCTAAGTCAAATCAAAATTTACATACAAGAACAAAAGGTTGAAACAATACAGGAATGTTTTTGATTCAATTGAGAAATTTGATGTTTTTGACATAGAGTGGTTAGAGAGGACTAAGAATCAAGTGGCTAATTTGTTGGCCAACATTTCTCTCAGACTATATGACATAATGTTTGTTGGCATCTCCAAAGTTGAGGTGAAAACATGGCCATCAATCCCTAATAACATACAAAACTCACAATTCTTCAATGATGATGAAGATATATTAAAGTTTTTGACATGTGTGGACCAATATGAGAGTTAGGAGATTGAATTTGAAGCATTTGTTGAGATTGTGGATGGAAAGGAAACAATATTTGGTAATGAAATATTTCAACTTAAGACTAACAAGATCCCAAAGGGTCTTTTGGCCTTAGAGAAAGTTTTTGATGACCCTAGAAAAAGCAATACCAAACAATCATCCACACACTGAAAGGAATTAGAGGAAGTGAACCTAGGTATCAAAAATGCTCCAAACAAAGTGTATGTATGAAAAAAGATGAATCCCCAAATTAAAGCAATGATGATTGCTTTAATTAGAAAATATAGGGATATTTTTTCTTAGTCATATGATGACCTAAAGGCCTATAGAGAGCATTTATTTCAACATGAGATTCCTCTTAAACTAGATGCAAAGCTTTTTAGACAAAAATAGAGGCCTATTAACCCTACCTTGACACCTAAAATGCAAGAAGAATTGATGAAGCTAAGGGATGCAGGAATCATCAAGCCTATCAGACACTCATCTTGGGTGTCTAATCTTGTGCCAGTGAAAAAAAATAATGGTGACATTATATTATGTGTTAATTTCAGAAAGCTCAATGTGTCATCATTGAAGGACAACTATCCATTACCAAACATGGAAGCCATGTTAGAAAAGGTAACTGGATGTGAGCTTCTATCAATGATGGATGGTTTTTAGTATACAATCAAGTAAAGGTTAGGGATTTTGAGCAGTACATGACTACATTTACAACTCCTTGGGGAACCTATGTGTATGTAATAATGTCTTTTGGCTTAAAAAATGTCGGTGCTACTTTTTAGAGAGCTATAGATGTATCTTTCTTTGACTTCATAGAAATCTTCTTAGTAGTTTATTAAGATGGCCTCACTACTTAATCCAAGAAAGAGGAAGAGAATTGCATGTGCTTGGAGAATATTTTTATTAGGGCTTTAGAATATGGGATATCACTCAATCCAAAGAAGTGTACTTTTGGAGTTACTAAAGGAAAATTGTTGGAACACATAGTGTCCAAAGAAGGAGTGAGAATTGATCTTGAATGTGTAGTTGCAATAGACAAGATCCCACAACCAAAGAATGTCAAGGGAATTCAATCATTCTTTGGAAAAATAAATTTCTTGAGAAGATTTGTCACTAATTTTGTAGAGATCACTCATACTATATCCAAAATGCTGAAGAAAGGTGAGAAAGTGGTTTGGAGTGAAGATCCAAGTAAATATTTTTAGAGTATTAAGCAGGCAATTAAAGAGGCTCCATCTCTTAGGACATGACTTTTCCAAACCACTTTAGATTTTCTCTTTTTGCATCCTTCCATACAATTGCTCCAGTGTTATTGTAGAAAAATAAAGAGGGTTTTGAACAAATGATTGCATTCTTTAGCAATTCATTACAAGCTACAGAGCTGAAGTATGGCATGATAGAAATCAAGCATATACATTGGTTAAAGAGGTAAAAAACTTCATGAATTATCTTGTGGGAGCTACAACCATTGCTTATGTTCACAATACTATAGTCAAAGACATCTTCACCCAACAAGAGGTCACAAATAGAAGATGTAGATGGATAAATAGAATTCAAGATTTTAACATTGATTTTCAGATTACCAAGCTAGTAAGAGGCCAAGATTTAGCCAAATTGATGGCTAAAAAAAATATAGAGGCTAACCAGATTAATCAAGTGGAATATACAAATGTGTCACCCATTTATGGTATGTAGACCTGTGATTAGTATAGGTGCATTTTCCAATACCTAAAAACAATAAAGTTCCCTAAAGGGTTAATAAATAATGAAAGGAGAACTCTAAAGCTATAGGAAATTAAGTGCATTATAGTTAATAATAAATTATGGTGGAAGAGTCTAGATGGGGTTCTATTGAAGTGTGTTGATGGTGCAAAAGCCTTGGAGCTTTTAAATGAGATGCATAGTGGAGTGTTTCTGGGGCATTACATGGCGAAGACAACTACTTACAAAATCTTGAGAGTAGGTTTCAGTGGTCTATATTATTTAAGGACTTCCACACAATGGTGAAGGAATGTGATGCATGCCAAAGATTTTATGGAAAACTCAAGTTCTTAGGGAACTTCAATTGATACCTGTGTCCATCCAAGCACCTTTCAACAATGGGGAATTGATTTTATAAGGGAAATTTCAGAAAAATCTAGTGGAGGATACTCTTGGATTTTTGTTACCACATACTACTTCACAAAATGGGTGGAAGAAATCCCTACTAAAAGGGAAACAAGTAAGGTGGTTGTTGATTTCCTATTGGAAAACATATTGATCATATATGGGGTGCTAGAAAACATTGTGTTAGAAAATGTAATGTGTTTCAAGTATAATGAGTTCACAAATTTATGTGATAAATATGGGATTCAGACGTCTTTTTCTTCTCCATAGCACCCAAAAGGCAATGGCCAAGTTGAGTCAAGTAAAAAAAGTGTAATGAAGATTATTAGAGAATAATTGAAAAGAACAAAAGGGATTAGGACTTTAAATTAAAGTTGGCATTGTGGGTAGATAGGGTGACAGTTAAGAAAGCAACATGATACTCTCCATTTTATTTGGTTTATGGAATAGTTGCAAGGTTGCCATAGAATAATTTGATGAGAATGTATAAGTTTATCCAAGGGTATGATGATGACATGCAACAAAGGATTGATGCTTTAATGGAAGTGGATGAGATAAGGATAAAATCTCAAAAGAAGAATACAAAGTTATAGTTACAAGTTAATAATTTATATGACAAGGAAATTTTAGGTTGGGAGCATGGTATTAATGTGGAATGCTAGGTATAAAGATAAGGGAATACATGGGAAGTGTGATGCTCTATGGTTGGGCCCCTACTTGGTCAATGACACTCATGGTGAAGAATCCTATTTCCTCCAAAGCTTAATAGGTGAACTTCTTGAACTACCAGAACTACCAGTACATAGATAGTTCTTGAAGCCATATTTCTCCTGAGGTACATGCTCTTTTCAATGTATGATGTATTTTTATATATATTATGTGTATAGGTTTGGTGTGCTTCTGGTTTTGGTTTTGCTTGTCTATCTTGTCTGAGAAGTTCCCTGGTTTTTTGTTCTTTGTATTGGTCTACTCTACCTAAGATTCTTGGATCTCACTCTGTTCATGTTGAATAAATGTCCCCAACTAGAGCCACTGGTGGGACTTTGAAATTTTTTCCATATTTTGATCCCTAGAGTGTTAGGGTTTTTCTTTTCCCATTACTAGGGTTTAGTCTTAGGGTTAAAACCCTCACTTGTGCAAAAACCTTAATCTCCTAATTCATCATTGACTCAGTTTAACTTTGCCTATTCATTTAAGTCACAACTTATGCCATTCAACAACATCCTTGGGTGGCCCCTTTCTTCCTAGTGAAGTATTTAGTCGCATGAACTTTTAAAATATTATTCCTAATGTTTTAAGTCTAGGTGGGTCAAATTATTCATGCCTTTATCTATAATTTAGGTTAAGACTAAAATATTTCATCAAAGTGCCTAAGTCTTGTTATGTGTCGACCTAGGCAGTGCCCCTTTTTAAGTTGTTTCTTATTTGCATATTCTTTTAAACCCCTTTAGTCATGGTTAGTTGGTCCCACAACTCGCATTTCATTGGCTCTCAACCAGCCCGAACCATTAAAATATTGAATTAAAAAGTGGTGCGGGGCAACAGACGAGTGTCGTGTGTCTATCTGTATGAACCCTTCATGTTTCAAAGGAATCAAAAATTAAAAGGTTGAAGATCTAGCAATTCTAATGCAATATCCAGATTAAATTTGAGTTTTTCCCTGCTAGCCCTTGTGGGACCCATAAGGGGACTCATATTTCTTAAAAGGGCAGTGGGGGGATACCACCTGGCACAATCTACAATGCTCAAGAAACTATTAAAGAAGTGAAATATTTGATGAAATATTTCTAATGATTATATAGGCTTAAAGGGTGAGAAACTAAAATAATTTATGGTACATGTGGTTAAATGGTGAGTGAGATGTTTTGATCTATGGACCGTCCATCATACAAAATTATTAAACACATAGGCACATGCTTGGTGACTTAAAGGGTCAGCATATTAAGGTGTATGGACTTAATCTAGACCATCCCCCACCAACCCACAACCATTGATCAAGTCCCAGTGATCTCATGCGAGCTAGTGGGCTGATGACATGTGGATGTCACAAAGGCTTCTGAGGCATGGCGGAGCCTGCTGGACAAGGAAGGTGTTCCACATGGCATAATTTTATTGGATAAATGTAAAAGTCAACATAAGTCAAAATTTCAAGCATGCGTGACTCCATCTAAATCATTCATCAATCAAACTAGATGGGATATCGATGGTTGACATTTAAAATTGATCATGGGGTAGATGGAGTCATTTTGGTTTTTGCAAGCGAGTAGTAATGGAATATATGAAATTGTAAAGCCAATTGAAATGATTCTTTGCCATAAAAGTAGGATTTTACACATGATGTGAAATCACAAAATAATTTTAAAGTATTTGGAGACTTGCTGCAATAATTTTTTGAGCTATGGGTATCCATAATTAAGGTTTCCTAGCATGTATCAGTTAGTAAGTTCAAATTACCTTCCCTACGCTAAATTTTATTGCAAATTTTGTGTAATTACTAGTTCAGTGAATTAAGTCATCAATTAGGGCATATTTGAAGGTTTGACATTCGTCAACCTAAATCTAATTGCTTCAAAATTATTTTTCTTCTGCACATCATCCTTAAGCCCTAGTTACAATCTATAAACCCTAGGTTGTTTCAATTCTCAATCTAATCGTGCACCATAAATCCCAATCCTCTATGTCGAACCCAAAGTCTAAAACAAGACCATTGTTCCAATATATACTAGACATATTGCCTCCTTTCACCACTAATAAACACATAGGTCAACCTATGTTTCAAGGTCCTGGAGTTCTAGATGGAATTGTTGACAAACAATATACCATTAAGGACGCTACATTACCAATCACTGGGTGGACTCTCTTCACTTATTTTTTTGGGAAGAGAAGGTCTAAGGTCCGAATCAGCAATCCATGGAGACTGGATATGGGAAAACTAGTTGTTCCCAATGTATACCTTGACATTGACCTTTTAAAATCCATAACAACTAACTATGACTTTGTTGTTCAGGTCATAAGGACACATTCAGGTGTGGAAATGATTGATATCAAAAGGGTAGGGTTCATAGATGTCTTCAAATTGAATTATTTTGACCAAGGAACTAATTGATTTGAAAACATTTAAGGAAAGATATGTGAAGATTAAAGTAAATTTTAGGGTCACACATTTGACCAACTTCATGGGAAGGGGGAAGAGCAGGATTAAGATCAAGCTAAATCCCTCTGACAAGGAGACCTTTCCAATTGAGAAATTTGAATTCTACTTTCAAAGAATCTTCTTTGCATTGTGTTAGATTCTAGGGTTGGACCCTCCTACATGGATGCCAGTAGCCTTCATGTATATGGCAGCCAACACCCAACACACAATGTTCAATTGGTTGTATGACTTTCCAACCTACTTATCATATGAAATCCACAAGGGATTGATAGCTCTCAAGGTTGGAGAGATTGGTGCTAGGTTTTGGTGGAATTCACTTCTAATCCACATGTTTTGGTATAAGAGAGCAAATCATTTTGGAGAATATATGAGGTTATAAAGATAATATGAGAAGGGTGAGGACCTCTCTATCCAAGAATGAACCCACCTTCTAGACATGGATGATTAGAACTATAGTTTTGTGGTATTTTCCAAAATTTTGAGTTTAGAGTTGAGAGGATTTTTGGTGATGGATCCACCTAGGATCCCTAAAGAGTTGCATGATTTTCTCAAATCCAAGGATAGGAGGCTTGAGAAAGGTATTTATTCAACACAATAAGGGAGACATTATTCCCTATCCTAATTGTACAATCCTCAAATTTTATGGAACTAATGCCACACCTTATGTCTTTCCAAGGGATGTGCCACTAAGGATTGGTTTCCTTGAGGTCATGTGGCAATTAGGGAATGTTGAAGACACCCACCGGGCTAGGATTAAGAAGGAAACTTTATTTCCTACCTATACTATGTTTTCTAATTTTGTATGGGTGGAAGAATATTGTTCAAAATATTAAGCCCCTTAGAATGAAGTGTTGCAAACATAGAAACCGTGATCCAAAAAGTTATATGGTATAGTTAAAAGATATAATTAGGGGAGGACAATTTTGGAATAATTTATATCTTCTAAAGGATGTAATAAGGAACATTTTTTACCACCAACTGTAGCAAGAGAGGAAAATGAAGTGGTTATCCTTCGTCAAGTTGGACAAAGAAAAATAAGATAGAGACCCCAAGTTTAAGGGGACATATGTTGATATTGATAATTGTGTGGTGAGGATAGAAATAATAATGAAAAACTTTGACAATGTGCTTGGTAAACTCAAGGAAGAAAGAGAGATGTAGGATAAAGGAAAGGCACTCATGGGTGAGGAAGGGCCATCACATCAGCCTCCTCCAAAGTATTTTTATTTCTTAAGGAGAAAGGAAGTTGTGAGAAAAGAGCACATTACTCCCACTCTCACTCAGTCTGAAGGATCCAAGGTCTCTTCTCCTATGCATCACATGCCATCTCCTCCAACTATGAGACCACCTTCCCCACAAGTTATTGAGCTTAACTCACCTCCAAGGGAGTCATCACCCAAGAGAAGGGGAATATAACCATCAATCAATGCTACATCTCTAGGACTGGTTGATTATCCTATTGACTCAGATGATGAAGTCATTTTTACCACTAAGAAGATGATGTAGGGTATGCCTTCACCTCCAAGCGAGGTGAATGTAAAAATTAAAAGGCTCGTAATGACCAAAGTTGATCTTAATAGGGTTAATAATGTTGATGATGTTAGAGAGAAGTCATGTAATGATTTTATGGATGATGACACTTTTTTCAAGACAACTGCTTTCCAAGAATTTGTCCGGAGATCCAAGAGAGAAGAGTATGATGAAAGTGATAAAATTGAGATGGTTAAGAACCCCAAGCTACCAAGGAAGGCCATTGAGAATAAAATTATTATACAAATGAAAGAAAAATAAAAGAAGATAACACCTACAGAAGGAAGGAAACTTGTTAGAGAGAGTGGAGTGCTCCTTCTACTAGAGTGGGATATGGCATTTTCCATATCTTTTGATGCTGTAAGGAGGCATGATGCTCCTATTTTTTCAACTGAGGAGGAGGTTATAATTTCTTTGCATGGATCATCTTTCAGTCCACAATGGGACACATTGGCTATTTTGGCCCTAGCCCCAAACATAAGCAAACCAAAAAGTTATAGAGCTATCAACTAATTGAAGAGGTGGGCTAATAATAAAGAGAGTGTATGACACTCGAGTAGTAGAGGTATCCACATTGGCTATGAATGTAGCTCAGTTGACCAAATCTATTATAGAGTGATTACAAGAGGAATTTGATAAAAAGAATAAGGAATATAATGATCCAGTGATTACATATAATAAGGATGAGCAAAAAATTATAGAATTGCAATTGGAAGTTGCAACATTGAAAGAGAAATTGCAATCACAACAGCCTACAACTCCAACACAAGTAAATGTTCCCCCTTCTCCTTCTTTTCCACAAGCTCAATCACCACCCTACCCATCCCCTGTTTAACTTCAATAGAATTGGTGGTATACAATCCAGATGATGTGCCCATTGTATATCTCACTCTAAGTACATCAACTACAGCTCAACCAAGGAAGAGGGCCAGTAGAAGGGAGTTGATTGAAAAACTAAGGGTTTATGATGAATTCCTCCAACATGTTGATAGGAAATTGTATATGAATAACATGTAGATTATAATTGTAGAATTGGAGCACTTGAATAAGAAGATTGAGAGAAAAATAAATAGTATTCATTAAAATTATTTTGCAATGTTTGATGCAATAAAAATATTTGATGAGGATAGGGAACTTGCCATCTCATTGATGGAAAAATGGATTCCTAGGTTGGAAGCATTAAATAATATGGTCATTGGATCAACACACGATGCTAATAAACCATCTCACATTGCCCCAACCCATAAAATTATGAAAGGAATTGTGGAATATCAGGGGTTGGTGGATCCAATGGAAAAGAAAATCAAGGAGCTCATGTGGAGGTTTGATGGAAGTGATTTTGATTTGTTACCTAATATTTTGAATAATGGTTGTGATGTCAAGCCTGATCAATAATGGAGGGATTAGATGAATGGTTTGGTTGCCACACAACTAGCTCTCATTTGTGAAAGAGTGGATATTGAAATGCTAAAAGATAGTATGGATTAATTATCTTTCACAAGTAGCTTCCTTGAGGATATTGATAAAGAAGAAAATCTAATAGTTATCAAATATGGTCTATATAGAACTGAATTGGATGAATTTATTTAATACACATGGCCATATAATGATTATTTTGAGATTTTGAAGAGGAAGTATGTTGAAATTCCTGACTTGTGAGTTGATCTTGGGACAAGGTGACAGTGAATTTTGATTCTTGTACAATGAGCAGGTAAAAGAGGTCTTCACTAAAGTGGAAATGATAGTTTTATTCTTTGCACATGTGGAGTTTTTTCCTCACATGCTAGCCTAGTTTCCATGGGAAACCTTCAAAGAAGGATGAAAAAATAAGTGGAAAAGTACCTAAAAGGGACAAAGAATTGTAAATGTAAATATATCAGTTTTGTCCTCAAAATATTCCCATATTTTGAAATGCAATAAGTGATTGTCAAATGAAAATGTGACAAGTGTATATTGGCCTGACTATTTTTTTTCTCCCTTATTTCTAAAAAAGGAAATTCAAGGCCAATTACATGGGTTGTTGATTTATCTTCAAAAGAAATTTTGTAATAGATAGTATAGAGAATAGGATTTGAGTTTGTATCTAGGATTTATTTTCTTCATTTTATGCAAGTTTAATTTTGTATGATAGTGATAGCATTTAAATATAAGAATGGTATAATTCTTGAGTGGATTCTCTCCTCATTTATTTTTTATATGAATTATCAATGGAATTGATCAAAGATATTTTGAACGATCTTCATTGTGTTCCAATGAATGTATGGTTTTATCTTTGTTCCGATTCATTGAATTAGTTAAATCACTTTGATAGAATCATAGGTTTGTGTAATTTGAGTATGAGGATATGATAATGAGTTTTGGTTTAGAAAATTTGAGTATGTTGTTGTAATGTAGTGTTTTAGTAGCTCAGTGATGGTAAGATTTAAGATTTTGTTATTCATTATGGTTTGTGTCTAATTGGACTCCATACCCTAGGTTAAGGCACTTTTCTAGGATCTATACTTATATTGCATATTCATGATCTTTCACAAACACTACATTCAAAATCATTAAATCTTTATTTTCTTGTTGAAATATATGTCGAGTTAAATTCTACCATGCTCTAATTCTTATGGAATGATTAATGTGTAAAGGATTTTCCAGATCTTTACATTCATTGAATTGTCAAGCATTTATGTGTAGAGATTATCTATTATTTACAATGTACAAGGTTAATTGGCATAGAGGATCTTAATTACATTGTGTGGGATCACCCTCCTAGGTCTTGTAGAGTCCAAAGTGAAAGAGGAAAGTTAATTTGACTTTCACTCATTTGTTGGAAAATCCCTCCAATTAGTGAACCATTAGAAGAAGACAATTCCATAGTCTATTTGAGAGATCAGTTTGATATTTAAAAAACACCAAGTCAGCTGAAAAAGATAATCATGAGGGATACATATCTAGATCATTCTTGATGTCCAATCATCCTTATCCCAAGTTAGATACCTTGTATCTTTTACTTGGGGTACAACATATTTACTAGTTTTCCACATAAAAATCACATAACTTTCAAGAATTATTTTATCAACCCATTCCATATGTTTCAAACATGGACAAAGTACACTTACTCTTACAACTTGGTCTATCCACAAAAATTTCCACAATCCACAACATAAGCACAATTATGGGGTATTACATCTACCCTGGATATAATATAATTTCATTACCAATTTTCACTTTTAAAGCCACAAATTCATTTCATTACACATAATTTAAATTATAGGATATTCAATTCTACCAAGTGACACAATTATCATAAAGTAGCTTCTCACAAGGCTATCCAATACTCAACACATGATAAGGAAAACACAGTCCAGTTGGTTAGCACCACAAGCACAACATTATTTTTACTCAAAATTCACTTAATCATGCACTTAACATTTGCACCTTCAATGAGTTAACATTTATATGGATTTATATAACTAATAATGCAATTGGAGACCTTAAGTCTCGCCAAAGTAATGCTATTATAATACACATTCCATTCTATATGCCAGACATGTCATGCAATGAAAGAATAACTTAAATTTAGAATTTAACAATGCAAATTTTACTACTGCATTCATTCCCTTACCACCATCATTATTTATTTATTATACATATTATACCACTATTATGTTTTATCGCAATGTTAATTGATTCCATGCACAAGATCACACATACATCCTAGGGAAGGGATTTAGTTTTGGGACTAAGGTCTTTCTCCCCCAAAGATTCATTGTAAACAAATGTATTTATTTCATATCTAAAAAATAGCTTTACACAAACATGCATTCAATTGGTTCCCATGCAACATGCAATTTTATGGAGTACTTCATTTAACCAAACACAAGAAAAGAATTGCATTTTTAATTCACCTTCAGACACCTAGAGAAGGATCTCACAACCCAAACATAGTTTAATCACTACTTTTTCTATTCAGTTTTAGCGAATAAAATATATTATTCCCTTAAGAAACATTAGTATTTCACTGCTCTTTTCCTACAAAAAACATATGAACATAGTATCATTTATTTTACAATCAATTGCATCACCCACATTGGGTTAAGTAATACTAAAAAAAAATTAGCAAAAAATATCAAAGAATAAGGAAAGAAAATACATCCTAAGGTCATTTCAACCATCAATCACAATAAGGAGATAAACACATAATGAAATTCACACAAGCACAACACATGGGAATCAACACTAACCTGAGATCCTAGTGCTACAACCGTGCTCTGATACCAAATGTCATGCCCAAAATTTTACACCAAAAATATAGTTAAGGACAAAACACAAATTTCAAATTTTCGATCCCAACACTTGCACAATTCACAAAAGGATGCCTTCTATACATGTGCTTCATGAAATCATAACAAAATTTGACCAATCAATTATAAAAACTTTTTCATGTGAAAAAATGATGTGACAATAATGATTGGTTTCATGTGGAAACATGGAATCCACATCATTGAGGTAGACTTAAATATTTCTACTAACCTAATAATAATTTGAAACATAATTCGAATCACATGTCAAACAATAACATAAATATCAATAGTAGTTTCAAGTCATAATAAGAGAACAAGACCTACAGGCTAGACCTAGTCCTCAGGGGGCTCATCTTTGACAACCTTTCCTACGTATTGCATAGAGGCTCCATATTTCGATAACTTGAGTTCACCCAACTCATATTTGATTGCCCAACAATCACATATAGTACTAGGGTATACATCATGACTTACTCACAATGGTAGTAAGTATATAAAATGATCAAAAATAGAAAAACTATAAGGATTAATTGTTAACAATCCCGATTGCAATGCCCCTCTAGGGCCACTTGCCAAAATAGATAATCAAGAAAGATCTAGAATGAAGGTAACTATATAATATCTTGAATAGATGATTGCAATTAAAGTTGTGGTTTGAATCCAAAACATACAAAGGTCACCATATAACATTAATAATATTAAGGGGTAAAAGGTTAACAAAACAATCTAGGGTGATCCCCCAATACTAGTTTACAAATTTTGGCCAAACTCGACATTGAACTGAATTTTTTTAAGTCTTCACTTTTGGGCACCTATAGCTGCTAAATCATGAGGAATTTGAAGATGATGCAAACTAGTGATTTGTGACATTTTTTTTGTAGATTCTAAATATATATATTTTAAAAAAAATTAGAATTAGATTGCATTTCTTTTTCCATCTCCTTTGAGAACTAGTTTTTAATAGTAAACACCATTTTTAAAGAGTGATGTTCACCATATACTACATAAATTTTTTTCTATGAAGGATAAAATTCTATACATTTTTGAATTTAGATTTGTAATTACGATATCTAGTACATTCATTTGGTTTCATAATGTTTTATTGGATATTTTTTCTTAATTAATTTTTTAAGTCAAACCAATTACAATTTAGATAAAAAAATTTGTATGTATCGAAATTCTTTTTTTTGTTGGCTCAAGGGCACCAATACCTAGCATGAACATATTTTTTAGATTTTTTTTTGATAATCTACTATTTTTCCACATGTGCAAAATAGAGAGCTTGATTTTCGGTGAAAAAAATATGTTTAATTAAACTAAAAAAAATACATACTAAAACCAAAATATATTAAAATTATATTTGATGGATAGCTCGTTCTGAGGACTACCATCATCCAGTTGGGTCTATGAAGTTTCCTCCATTTTCATCCTCAACCCGAAAAGGAATTTTTTGGTAAAAAGAAGGGGGGGGGGTTCTAGCGAATCCCCCTTCACTAGAAGGGGGTAGTTCGCTAGAACCACCCCTTCTATTGAAACCCCCTTTAAATAAAATTAAAAAAGAAAACCCATTAAAGGGGGGTTCACTAGAACCCCCCTTCTAGTGAACCCCCTAAAGTGTTTTCCTTTTGAAAATGCGTATTTCCTTCCTCAAACTAATTGTAAACTAGTTTTGTGGGATCACCCTCCATATATTGAGTCTTTATGGGAAATTCAACATTCATTCACTTGGTTGACTAAGAAAAAGAGTATAACCCTTAGGCTCAAGACGACTCCACCTCAGTCACAGTCATAACCCAAAAACAATAAAATACAATAAACTTAATTCTCTACTCAAATTCATATTATGCCTCTATTCCATTATTTAAAAAAAAAATGAGTGGGTACACAACCCTTTGTAGGGATCTTTTCCCTAGATAATTTCACAATCAGCTGCCACCCACTTAGGTAAAGCCAGAGATCAAAAAACTCGATAAGGATATGCATAGTTTTAAAAGAGTTTATTCATAGACAATGCACATCATGCTTACATGAAAATTTAGTGTTTGAACTTAATATTTGTTTCACTTCTAGGGAGAAATCCTAGTGAAGTGAAATGTTCAATTACCATCTCTAGCAATCCTAGTGAAGTGAAATCTTCGATGACCATCTCTAACCATGATTTAAATAGCAATGATGATATAACTCGAAGAATCCAACTTGCTCTCCACGCAACCATATTGGCATCATGAAGCCTCGTGAACTCTAGCCAAACCCTCAAGCAAGAAATCTTTGAGCCCCATGATGATGGAATGGGCTCTTTCATTCAAATAATATAAAATGGTATTTTCCAGACAAGATTTATCTAAGCAACTATCAAATAGTTCCATGAGTGCGATACTCAAATTTTTTGGAGCAAAGCATTTCAACATCTGTGATTCTCACTAGTTACCTTGTATCAAAACACACACACACACACATTTATTACTATTACTTGGAATTTGAAGACCAATAAGGACGTAAATCCCAAGCTCTATTCATCTAGGGATAACATCAAATCATCATATAATGGCTTATGAAAAAGGGTTGCACTTGAGACAAATGAAATGGTCAATGAAAGCCAAAGTTCTAAACACAATCCCCGAACACTCATGGATTAAAACTGGTATAAAAAAAACTCCCAAATATTACATCACTAAAGCAATACATGAAACACATAGCTAATGCCGCCAATACACAATATTGTGTCCAACATGCAAATGCACTTACACGTATGAAATACCAGGGGGTATGTTGATAACCAACTCAAGATAGACCCCCCATACCTACATAAATATTATCCAATGCCTGAGATGGTGTCTTGAGCCCTTTCTTTAGGTCCACCATTCTTTTTCCTCCACCCCTGTCCAAAAAAAATGGCTTCCCCCATACAATAAACTTGAAGTGGTAGTTTCCTTATGTGCCTTCCAACCTCCACCGCTTGGAGAGAAGTGGAATTCCTAAACATTCCTCTTTCCTTCATTAACAAGCTTCTCCACCTTGAGTTGTGCACCCTGATCAAATTCATTACACCTGCCATTTTTGGCATATCACCATCTAGGGTTTATTTTGCATTAAATGCCATCCCTTATTTGCTCAATCTCCTTCAACTTACATAGCCATCCTTTTCATTCATGGTGGCATATATTTCCTTCATTCCTTTGCAATAATGTCACCTCAAGCTGACATATCATTTTTTGTGCCTTAGCTCCATTCACCTAGCCATTGACAAAAATCTAGCCTTTGAATGCTAGTCATTGATCTTAAAATTTGTGCCATCATCTAGCACATATCAATAACCTATCTTGATTTAAAACACCATCATCTGATTTGAACTACTTTAATTTTGGTCATAGATATATTTTGTTTCAAAACAATGATGTGAATTAGGTGAAGAAATAATTTCTTTCCATGTGTCACTATCCCGCATACTCGCATTGGTCAACTTGAGTCAATGCAAGCATTCCATAGAATGGTAGGATTCTACCATCTATCATGCTTATCAGGGGTTGGATGTTGGGTATCCAACCTTCCTAATGCTTTATGTGCATAGAAGGACCTTCTAAGAAATCCCAAACACCTAATTTTGAAGCTCCTTACACCTATCAGTGTTCGGCCATCAGCCTTACCATTTATATTCTACCTTGGGATTGGCATGCTTTGAAGGCTTTAAGAAACAAGACTAAAATATGATGTCTAATCCTCTTTATGCATGTCAAGGTTCAACCATTGGCCTCACCCCTTACCATTTTCCTTCCTAAGCTCCATCACAACCCAATGCACTAACCTTCAAAACACTAAAGTGTGAAACTCCAAATAGTGCTTTAAGTTGTCAGAGGTTGGGTCCGATCACTAATCCCTCTTACCTCCTTCTTGAAGTGCAAAGAAAAGATTAACAAGAAAGCTTGAACACATATGCCTAATCACTTTTTACCTATCAGGGTTCTACTATCGACCTTACCCCTTACCTTCTACTTGCACCTTTATTCCATCACAAACCTTCCCACCTACCTCTAAACCACCGAATTGTGAACCCAAAACATGCATGAGTTTGTTAGATGTCAGGGTACTCTTTTCCCCCTTACTATTTTCATGCCTTTTTGTTAAGGATGTTAGCCAACCTGCTGACCCATGAAGTATGGAAAAATACTTTGCAAGCATTTTCAAGCTTAACCCTTTCGAGTTTCATCCCTCGAGCATACTCCTTACCACATAATAACAAACTAATAAGGCATAGATCAGATATGCGAACACCAAAGCCATTTCAAGTGTTAGATTTTGGGGTTACCACTTACTCCTTCCTTTATTTTGGGTGTCGGGGTTCCTCCATACCTCTTTCATTACTCAACATTTTGATAAGTCATAAGACTTATGGTCGACCTTTGATCCTTGAAACCTTTTTAGGTGTCGGCCTTCGCCAATACCTTTTACCTCTTACTTAACCTTGAGTCAAGGCATAAGCCTCAATGTTGAAGTCTAATGTCCAACATCCTTTAAAATTAACTCAAACTTCTTCATTTCTTTAAGTTATTCAGTATAAGGTATGATCAAAGCCCAAAGTTTGATACCTTTTGAAATTAACTCAAACTTCTTCATTTCTTTAAAGTATTCGATATAAGGTATGACCGAAGCCCAAAGTCTAATACCTTTTAAACTTAACTCAAAATTCTTTATTTCTTTAAGGAAATTGGTATAAGGTATGACCGAAGCTTAAAGTCCAATACCTTTTGCAACTCTTCAAGGCTTAATATAACAAAACCCTTGTAAGGCCAATGAATCCATTTTCCTCACATCCTTATGAAGTCCTCTTGACCTCAAACAAAAAATCTTCATCTGATCTCACTTAGATCTCCTACTCACCTTAATGAGGTGCCCCTTTTGACCTCAATCAGACTCATTGCCAAAAACCTCTCCTTTGACATCCATAAGATGCCATTTTGACATCAATGACAGTCAAATTTCCAACATGTTATTATTCTAATCAAAGCTAGGTTTAGACATCGCTATCATATTAACTCACTATTAGCATCTCCCAGCTAATAGTAGAGGTATGATCTAATTTAAGTGCATATCATAATTCAATGATAAGACATAACTCAATAGCACTGTGGATGTTGAACCTCTTCACCTTTCCTTATTTGGTTGCTATCTTATTTTCTCTAAGTTAAGCAATACTATAGGGATCCAATTGTCACCTGCTATTGTTTTACTAAAACCTCTAGGGATCCTTTAGTGACTTTATTCATAATACTCGATATGAGGAACCTCAATTAAATACTACAGGAGGCATTCTAAATCAACATGAGACAAATGATCAGAAGGAGAAGCTACTACAAGTGATCCTTAGCAACACATTGTAGCATGAAAAATTATAGTATCTACCAATGCATATATAGTCATATACCTCAATAGAAGCATTACATAAGAGTTTAACTAATCTACCCTTGGAGTCAAATGAATAAAACTGTAGTGACACTAAAACATCGCTGGATCCTATATCATCTAATGATGCACTCTTAATCTACACAACAGAGTGGCATGAGTTTAGAATCAAAGGGGTTGTGACATTGATGTGAAGGGAGGGGCCTTACATTAGCAAAATAATTCTCCCTAAATTTAATATTAGGATTTCACTGGCTTATTACTCTAACATAAATATATAATCCTAGAAATGTTTTGAAAGAAAGAGTTTTATTTAAACTAAGACAATAGAAGAAAGTTGATAAAGTACTATTTTTTTAAAACAAAATAATAATTTATAAAAGTGAATTACAGAGCTAAAAAAAGAGATGAAAAGAGAAACTTGAAGCCAAGTAGAGAAAGTCATTGACCAAGACACAAAAAAATTAAGGATAAAAAATTTAACTTCTACAAAGGAAATCTTCCTTGAGGCTTAACCTCACTCTTTACACTAGGATAAACCTACAATTTTAAACTTATCTAAATCTATACTTGTTATTTTTTCTTCTAGAGGTTGATTTTGAACAAAAGAGTAAAAGTAGCTAACTAATATGCTTGAGGAAAACAAACTAGTGAAGAAATATACTAATACAAAAACAATATAATTTTTTAACTAGTATATATGCAACGATTCTGCTATTTTTTGCTTATACCTAGTATCTATTTTGTTTCCATAAGTCTTTGAAATATTTTCATGTGCTTCATGAGTATATATCAAGATATATGTCACCATGTATATCGGGTGGTATAATTTTGGTTAATATCATGACAGGAACAAGAATCAAATGCAAATGTATATGTAAATCTAGCTCGTCAAGTGGTATTATTTTTGGATAATGTTTTGACAGGAGCATGAGTCAAATGTAATGTATAGATAAATCTAGCTTGTCTTCACCTATGCTATGCCTAAAATGCCATGTTCTACTCACTAACGATAGGTAGTAGGTTTCAATTTTTCTTTTGGTTCTTAATCTGCTAGTCCCTTAATGGCAGTAACACACTATAATCTCTATTTTAAATTAATATAATCTTTACAGGCTTCATGCCTTTTACAAAAAAAAAAAAGACTATAATTTTTAACAACAAAAAATAAAAAGTAAAGATTACAAGGAACATAGAATCTTGTGCATAGGATGCTAATGAATCCTATGGAAATTTGTATTTTGTGTTTCTTTCTATACAAAAAAAATTCAAAATAACTTCAATAAAATGTGAAAAGATGACTTAACTATTCACCAAAAAATACTATATAGTAAAAAAATTATATTATAATAAACTAAATAATAAGATTTACATGAGCTAAATGAATAATATAAATGAGCTTAAAAATAGTAAATCATTTGCAAACCTTTGTGTAGTTGAGTGACCTCAAAATAATCACAAACACAAAGGAAAAAAAATTAAGGATTATTTGGCGATTTGCCTCAATCAAATCCCTAATTTGGTATTCTTACCTACAAAATAACCAGTAGATAGATAATTAAAAAATAGTGTGTGAATACTCTTATCTCAAATGTATTAAGAAATGGTTAGAGCTATAAATGTACAATTTAGTGGAACTAAAATGAAAGAGACGACATGTGATAATACCAAGTTGCGAAAGGGCACAAAAAATAAAGATGTAATAGTAATGATAAATAAAGAAAATTATATCACATGTTGAGACTTGAGGAAGAAAAGATAGAAATATACATTGAAAGAGATATAGAGAGCTTTCAAGAGAGCTACAACAAGATGTAGAATGCAAGGGAGCCAAGAGAGAACCAAGAGAGAACTATGAGATATTCAAGAATGAAAAATATTTATTGAAAAAGAGAGGAGGGAGGAGGAAGAGGCTAACGAGTCATTTAGAATTATCTCTTTAGCATTGAAAATTATCACCCTTGATAATTTCACACTAGGTTTAGATCGGGCCCCTATGTGCTTGGACCTAATTATGCGTTTAATTTTTTTGTTTTATAAATATCTTCAAAAAATTAAGTGGGGATTGAAAATAAACATTTAATATTTAATACGATGTTTAAGGCCCAAAAAGGATGGGTATGGACTAGGGAACCCAACACCCTTGTCCAAACCATTTTAGCTAGAATTTAAACAAGTTAGTGTCAACATTTTAATATTTGGAAATCTAAAATCATTTTTCGGCTATTAGTATTTGATTTTTGGGAAAGAATAATTGCATATAAATACAAGTCATTTTCACCATCTTAATCCTAGCATATTTGAGAAGGAAATTAAGATTATTATTGAGAAATAAAGAGCAATCGAGAGAATAATTAGTAGAATTACAACAACATTTATTTCATTCAAGGATCATGTTAGCCATGCATCATGTTCTTATTTGAGTTTGTTCATGTTTCATGTTTTGTTTCTGAGTACTAGCACTTTCAAGACTTCAAATCAAGCATCAATTTCTTCATGAAGGTGATGAGTACACAACTTTAGTTCATCAAGGAATGCAAATCTGAGTGGTGAGTTGTAGCAATTGTCAATTTATCACGTGTTTATCATTTAGCCTCTTCCTAACCAAGGGTAATCTCTCTTTTTTTACATCATTATAGCTATTATGGAGGTAGAAATACCAAAATGGGGTTTGAATTAGGAAAGCACCTATACAACACAACCCTTCCCCCTCTTTCATGTGTGTAGGTTACAAATTTGAAATGAATTGGAGGAAGATTAAATACCTAATTGCTCATTCATGCATTCAAGTCCTATAATTCATCAAATCAAGGAAAGTGGATTTTATTAGTGATTTAAAAAAAATTCCAATAGTGAGTCCAAAAGATAAGAGCACATAGACTAGGAGAAATAGGATTGTGAAATTAGATCTTGAGTAGTTGTTACCTAGTCTAGGGCACCTAATGCCCACATCCAGTTGTTTCAAGCCCAAATTTATATGCCATATTCTTTTGTATCTACCCTCTATTGTTTTGAGCTCTATTTTTGTTTATCAATTTTTTGTTTTCCAAAAATCTCATCAATTTGCTACATTTTCACTTAATCTAGGAACATCATTGCATCATCAAACTCGGTCAATTAATAATCAATTAATCATATCAACATCATGCCCTCACAAAGGATTAAAAGCCTAATCCATCATTTTGGATTTTCCATTGAGGTTTGTAGCCAAGTGGGTTTTGAGATCAATATTAAATCCTCATTCCCTTTTCCCCATATCACAATCCCAAGCTAAGTCCACAAGACGGTGTTTGTCATATTGGAACTAGTGTGATTTAGGACCTAGATCCCTTTTTCCAATATCACAATCCCAAGATAATTCCACTAACATGGGAAGGTGAGAAGTGGAAAAATACTCTTAAATTACTAATAAACAATAACTCTCATGGGATGATAATGCAAAAAGTGGATGCCTACATGATTCTCTAGTGTCCAAATAATTAAAGTTAAAAAGTGATGAGAGACTAGAAAAATATAAGGGTTCAACAAAAAGGTGATAGTAAAAGGAGACCATAGGAAACAAGAAATAAGAACCTTGAGAAGGATAAAGGTTGATACAAGGGTTGAAATGAGCCTACAAAAATACTAAGGGAATGGGCACTATAATGGACACACAACATGGTGTGAAATTAAAAGGGTATGCAATTTTTGACATTATAATATCCTTGTCCCATAGTAACTTGATAAAAGACTAATAGTTGGACCATCTATACAACCTAGTCCATTGTGACATATGTCTTCATATGGACCATCTATACTAAAATATATTATAATAAGGTTTGGCTCAAGTAAGAGTTGATTTGTGTTCCAAATAAGTCAAGTTCAACATTACCACCACATATTTAAAATATTTCTACAAAATGAAAGAAAAATAATTGTATAATAGAGTCATTTGGAAAATGTAGGTTGAAAAGTAGATTCAATAATTGTTACTATATGAGATGTAATTATATAGCTTATCATGGTGTATGTATTGTTGTCATTGTGGGAGGAGCTTAAAGATCTATCAAATTTTTACATTGGGAGTGACCACAACTGTAAATAGTTGGCACATTAACCATAATGTATTGGTTTGTTATGCTAAGCACAAAAATTTTTTCCTTGCAAAAAATATGATATATAATGATTTATGGACCCAATGGTACACAATTGACTAGTAATCTAGAAGAAAGATTAAGAGAACAATACATTCTTAAGACATGAATTAATAGGGAAAAAAAATGTACATGAATATTAATACAATAATGTATACTTTCATCATATTCTTATCCCATGGTAGATAAATAGAAGGTTAATAGTACTCAACTAAAGGCTAACACTATCTTATTATAGTTTTTACTTTTGGCATTGTACAACCTAGTCCATAATGTAGCATTCCTTGGAGATATGGACCATCTATAATAGAATAGTTTATAAGGAGACTTGGCTAAAGTAATAATTGATTTATATGCCAAATAAGTCCAGTTGAATGCTCGAACTATTATGAAACTTTTTCCACACAATGAAAACTTATGAAAGCATTAAAGGAGATACAAAAATAAAGGATAATATGATCCTTTGCTTTAAATGAAGATTAATGAAGAATGTTTAAGAAAGTTCTTTTAAAAAATGGAGAAATAATAATATATTTATTAAATAATAATTAAAGGTGACCTATGTGAAAAGATGTGATGGTTTAGAAACCACCCCTTAAGGCTTATATGTAACACCCCTCTGTTTTGGATATTTGGGTCGGCAATGCTTTCTTGGTAATGTTTGATTATGCTTATGATGTGACTGTGAACTTAGTGATTGTGTGATCATGAACTGTTAGTGATGCGCATGTTATATCATGATGTGACAATTGTGTCTGAACATGCTTTGACTTTGGAACTTGATTACTTGTGATCATGATTGGTTAAATGATGTGGAAGATATATGTTGATGTGATGTTCTTTTACTCTGATGTTATCCTTATGGCATGATTTAGAATAACTTAGAAGATATCTGATTAAATGATGTTTATGCTATTGATCATATCATTGATGTTAGATGCGTCAGTTAGAGATATTGTATTGGTGAAGGGGATGGATTGTATCACTCGCTTGTGAGCACCCTACAATTCTGAGATTTCCTCTTCACGGCGTGTTTGATCATAACATACATATATATGTTGCACGTTCGACATGTTCTTTGTTGCAGGTTTGCAGGTACATGACATCGACTCCACCTGGTTTCACAAGTGTGAGCGTGTCCATTTACCAACATAAATTGATTGGGAGATAGTAGCTAGGTTTTCCGAACCAAGTCGTCACCCTAGTCATAGTGTGTTGTTGGGTTGTCGTCGGGGTCAGTTGTTTTAACTTGGTCAGTTTCCCCTTGAGTGTTTATTTAATTTCAAGTTTAAAGTTTATTAAATGAATTGCGTAGTTTAATTAATGATTAAATGTGTTTAATTGCAAGTTAAAAGTGATTAAATGGCTTTTGAAATTTATAAATGATGATTGTTTTGTCTTATTGAAATGTTGGGAAATTAGTGATTAATTAATTAATTTAATTTAATTAATAAAATAATCTAATTTTGAATTAGATTTATTTTATTAACTAATTAAATTAATAGAGATAAATTAAATCAATTTAGTCATGTTGGCATCATTAGATATTTGGATTAAATCAAAAATTAGAAATATGTTTTATATTTTACTCCTAGAAATAAAGTTGAAAAATAATGTTATTATGAATTGTTGAATTATATTTTGTTAAAAGAAATTTATTTGACTTGGGGGTAGAAAAGATATTTTTTGAAATAGTTGACTATTTTGGGGAAAGATATTTGTGAAGAGTTGAATTTGAAATTGAATTTAGTTTGAATTTGAGTTTAATTAGAATTTGAAATTGGAAATTGGAATTAAAATTGGATTTGAATTTGAATTTAGAAAATTGGAAAAAGAATATATATGTTTCATTTTAGGGTTTTCAAAAGAAGGGGGGGCTTTTGGAATTTTTTTTATGGGGATGGATTCTTGGTTGGAATTTTGGGTGGAGAGGCTTGGAGGAGGTTAAGATTGTGGAGTTGAAAGAGTGCTTGAAAATATCCATTGTGGAAGCTTGCAAATTTTGGAGAAAACATAAGGTTCCATCCTTTCTCCCTTCATCTTCTTGCTCTTTTTTTTGAATGATTGAAAATATAGTTTTGGATTCAATGAAAATTCATGGAAAAGCTTTCCAATTTGCAAAATTGTAGATAGATTTGGAAATAGAAACCAAACAAGAAATTTACACCATGAAATGGAAACAAAATCAAAGAAAACTCTATTTTAGAACTAGATTTTGAAACCCTCTTAATGTTTTTGAAAATAACTTCTATTCTTGCAAAGTATTTGGATTATTTTCACAATTTAAGTATGAAATTAAATCTGGGTATATAAATTTGTGAATATACCCATGCATATCAATACATGGATATATTCACAAATATATATACAAATATATTTGTATATATTTGAAAAATTTGAGTTTGGGTTAAACCCAGAAAAAACCCCATGAAATTTTTGATTTTCGTTTTTCGTTTCTGGAAAAATGCAGAAATAAAATAATATAATTTTTTTTTGTAATTTATTGTGGGGTGGGGAGACCAACCCCCACCACCACCACCACTGCCTCGCCGCCGAGGGTCGGGCTCTGTGTGCTCGGCACACAGCCCCCCTGCCGCGGCGGGCGACGGATGCTGTGTGCTTTGCACACAGCCCCGCCACCGTGGGTGGCGATGGGCGGTGGGCGGAGCACACAGCCCTGCCGGCCACGGGAGGCAGGGGGCTGCGGGTTAGGGCTTCGGCCATTTACCCTTGCTTTTCAAAAATAAAATAAAGGTTAATAAAATTTGATTTTGGGTTAATTGTTATTTTAATGTGTTAAGTTATATGTATATTTTATAATATATAAATATAATATATATTATAATATTATATATTATAATATATATATATATGTTATTAAAATATATATATAAATATAATATTTTAATTAAATAAATTTTGAATTATGGAAATTTAAAAAGGGAGTTTAAATTTAAACTTTAAATAATTTATTCTTATGCAAATAAAATAATATTTTATTTAACTGATATTTTATTGGGCATAATAAAAGGATGTTAAATGTTTAGTTGAAATTTTATAATGATCATGGGGTTATTACAATTGAAGAAATTGGCATTTTTATAAATAGCCGTAAATTTCAAAAGAAGTGAATTTAAGCTATCATTTAAATGTATATTAAAGTCATATTTCGTTTATGCAAAATAATAAGGAATAAAATATGGGAAATCTTGGAATCCTAAATGATCTTTTAGGGGTACACATTTAGATGATATTGGAATAGAACTTACTTTAAAATGATTATCGCATTGGTATTGAAGAAATGAAAGTTGACGTTGATCATTTCTATTATTTAGAATATAGAATTTAATTAATTTATTTATCCATGTGGTAATATAGATTAAGTGATTTGATTAACATTTAGTTAAATCATTGATGCGAATTTGAATTCAAGATTAATTTATTTCCTCTAGATGTCTGTTTAGCAAAACGTTCTAAGTATAGAAGACAATTGAGAAACTTAGGGTTAATGAATGTCTTAGTTCACACAGATGGTTATAATCTTTAACTATGGAACAAAATTGAAGAGCTTAGGATTAACGGATGATTTATTGTAATCAAAGAACTTTATTTGTCAAATGTTGATTTATTGATAATTTGATTTTGATTAATTATAGATTGATCAAGTAGAGTTGTATTATTGGATTAAATTCTTTAATGTCGGCAAGAGGATATATGCATTTACTATTTAGTATAATTGATTGGAATATATTGTGTTCAAGTAGAGACGATTTTTAGTTGATTTATTTAATGTTGAGTTGAAATTGAAGACTGATTTGTGATCTAAGTGTTATTATAGAGATGTTTTAATTATATAATATAATGGAAAAACTTAGAGAAAGGAAGGACTTATTATTTAATTGAAATGTTTTGTTAATCAAGTAATTTTATTTACAGTATATGATTGTGAGACATAGAGTGATTGATTGGTCTAATTCCAATTCAATGATGTTATTTATTTAAATGTCTTGGTTTTTTTAGAATATGGTTGTGAAATTTAGAGTATGTGATATGCTCATGGCATATTTCTTTGTCATGAAATGAAATGGGTTTGATTGATTAGATAAATGCAAGTCATGTAAACTGTGTTTGACTGGATTTAGGAAATCCGAACATTAGTTTACTTCACTGTCTGGAATGCTTGTAGTGTTATAATGTTCGTCCTCAATGTTAGGAGAATAGAGTCAATGTTGAAGTCTTCCAGATAGGAGTTCATGTATTGGTATGGGATTGTGGTAGGTGAGTCAATTTTGTTGTGCCATGGGAAAATGTGCATGTGACACCATGTCGTTTCACCCGATTTTCTTGTGCGGGTTTTGTAATATGTACCTCCTTGGGAATAGGAGAAGGTTTTGTAATATGTGCCCCCTTGGATGGAGTGGTTTTGTTTTGTTGTTTTCCTCCAGTGTTTGGAGAGGGTCTTAACCTTGTTTCCTCTAGTGTTGGTGTGAGTTCTTGATTGTTACCTCCTTGAATGGAGAGGTTGTGTTTATCGGGATACCTATTCTGGTTATTAACGTGTGTGTTGTCTTAGGAGAGTGGCTTGCAATGGGCGCCGGTGCACAAAGTGGTGCCAGGATAACCCTTTGTAAGTTGGTTGATTCAGTGATAACTAAATAAAATTTTAGAAGTTTAGGATGCATCAAACATTAAATAAGATTAAGTATGCCTTGCTCATGGACCCAAGGGCTTGTTGTAGACTTGGGATGAGACGGGAAGGCCTGGAATGGCAAGATAATCTATCTCGTCTTCACGAGAGGTATTTGGTTCTGCATGAGTAAGCATGGGTGCCAGGAATGCGGTAGAGGCTACCAGGAGAACCCGTGGAGTGGGGGCCAGGGCCTAGGAAGATTCCTAGAGGATATCCCTTGATGAACTATGCGATGACACTCTTCCTAAGTCAGCAGTTTGTATTTGATATTTGTGACACTCTTGATCTATTCTATGTCTGGAAGCAATGTAGCCTTTGTCAATGTTGTGTGAGTCATACCTAGAGATGTACGTATGACCGTTCAGTCATGTGATGAGGTCTTGTATTTATTTCGTATCAACTGTGTGTGACCCATGTCTAGTGGTAGATGGTTTTGGGTAGGAATTCCTGGTTACTATCTCCTAGCATGGAGGGAGTGGAATCTTTTGGATTCCACGTGGTCGGGTGGCATGCATCTTATTCGGTTGGTTCTTCTTCATGTTCATGTGTTCATGATTTCCAGTTGGAGAGCTCGTGGGAATCAGTTTCTTCTCATGCCTTGTTCTCTCAGTTCTTATGGTATTTTATTACCCCTCATTTGTTATCGAGGTGGAATTGTATTATGTAATCATTTTGTTGGAATTACCTCATTTGGGGAATGAGTGTTGTAATCTTATTGTTTAAATATTGTTAATTGAAATCTTTTGGTATTTCTTATCCTTCGTTGTAAGTTATCTTGTATGGAATGTATGTTGTCTCATTTCCTTAAGTGTTTAATGTTTCGGTTTATAGTAATGTTTGTTGTTGTTTGGGTTTTAAAGTATCTTTTTTTCGTGGCCTTAGAGGATGTTGGCAATGTGTATTCATCTTACATGTTATTTGTACTTAAACAAAAAAATAAAAATGGTGCATTTAAGTAGTGAATTGCAACTTCCTCTAGGGTTGCGTGGTGGGGCATTACACATGGTATCAGAGCCAAGGTTTAAACACTGGGAACTCTGGGATTATGTTGGACCCATTATGTTGTAAGTTGTGTAGGTTTATACTCTGGGCACTATGAGCCCATTGTATTGACCTAGTTGCTTTTCTCTTTCATGTTGTTTTCCTTTTGGGTTGATTTCTCTTGTTTGCCTAGAAGTTGTTGTGAGACAGTATAGGTCCAACGGTGCAGGAAGCCAGTGGAAAGGATAGGACCCTAGGTGTAGTGCGCAATGCACCAATATCCTTTCTATTGGAAGAATGCATCATGGATAGTTGTGTAATGTGTAAATGTTGTGTGTTATGTGTGTGGTGGAAAACAACCAGTTTTGTTGATAATTTTCACCCTTTGCATGTCTTGTTGGTGAAGGTTTTGTTAGGGTTGGTAAGGTCGCGAACCTACCAAGAAGTGTGTTTTGATTGATCTCCTTTTTGAGGTACTTTTGTGTGTAAAGGAGATGACCCTTGAGTGGTTCTTGAGTTTGGATTGTGATGTGAATGTTAGGTGTGTCGCAAGTCCTTGTTGGGGCGAGATAGTCATAGGACCTCTTGCCTTGAGTGCCTTAGTATGGCGTTTCTGAGGGTGGATTTTTCCAACCTTGTCTTGTGTTGTGGAGGAATGATGCTCCTATTTTTGAAGCTCTGTTTGACCTTGAAGGTATCAAGGAATTCCTTGGGTGTGTATTCTTTTTTGGAGTTTTGCTGTTTCCTTCTCCATGCAAGTAACAGATGCATGTTTGCTTGTGTTTTACCTCTTTGTGCAAGTGATTGCACGATTGACCCTTATGTGGTGTTGGAGTTTCCTTTGCATGTTATATTGAATAGAGAATTATGAAATACGATAATAAGAAATGAATGAATATGTTGTTAATTATAGAGGTCTGTGCATGCTCTCATGTGGTTGATACATTGTGTGAAAGTGTGTGTGTGATTATGAAACCATGATTACATTCGTACCTATGTTAGAACTGTAAACATCTTGTCTTCTCTCTCTCGTTTTATTGGGTTAATGAAAATGCATGTCCTTAAGTGTGTGTGGTATTGACACCCAGGATATGTTGTAGCTTATGAGAAATGTTTTTGTATTCATGAATGTTGTTTTATTAGATTGAACCCTGGGTAAAGGACCTAAGTCCCCAAGTTGCATTCATAATTATGAAAAAGGTATAGTATAAATAGAAAAATCATTTTGCAGCAAATAAAAGTTTAGAGAGAAGGAATTAGTGAAACAATTGCATGTTAAAGATAAATGCATTATAGGTGCATATGTTGTTGGTGAGACCTACAGTCCCCAACTTTATTGTTGAGTCTTAAGAGATCATATAGATGTTAAACTATTGTACCTAGATTCAAAATGCAAAAGTTAGATGAACGTTGAAATGATAATGTTGCACACCTTTCCTTGAGTAAACATTGAAATGATATTATATTAGGTGTGGCTTTATGATGATTCTTGATGATGTGTATTGGTGCATAAGGCACTATGTATGTTAAATCCATGATTGTGTGATTCAAAGATTTGATGGTGGGATGCTTCACCATGTTGAATGTATAGGTTCATAGTGTGTTAGTTGGCTTTGAGGGAGTTCTATCCCTACTCTTGTTTGTAGGCTTCTAGGAGTAAGCCTAACCCTTGGGGGGAGGATGTAACATCCCTCCGTTTTGGATATTTGGGTTGGCAATGCTTTCTTGGTAATGTTTGATTATGCTTATGATGTGACTGTGAACTTAGTGATTGTGTGATCATGAACTGTTAGTGATGTGCATGTTATATCATGATGTGACGATTGTGTCTGAACATGCTTTGAATTTGGAACTTGATTACTTGTGATCGTGATTGGTTAAATGATGTGGCAGTTATATGTTGATGTGATGTTCTTTTACTCCGATGTTATCCTTATGGCATGATTTAGAATAACTTAGAAGATATCTGATTAAATGATGTTTATGCTATTGATCATATCATTGATGTTAGATGCGTCAGTTAGAGATACTATATTGGTGAAGGGGATAGATTGTATCACTCGCTTGCGAGCGCCCTACAATTCTGAGATTTCCTCTTCACAACATGTTTGATCATAACATACATATATATGTTGCACGTTCGACATGTTCTTTGTTGCAGGTTTGCAGGTACATGACATCGACTCCACCTGGTTTCACAGGTGTGAGCGTGTCCATTTACCAACAGAAATTGATTGGGAGATAGTAGCTAGGTTTTCTGAACCAAGTTGTCACCCTAGTCATAGCGTGTTGTCGGGTTGTCGTCGGGGTCAGTTGTTTTAACTTGGTCAGTTCCCCTTGAGTGTTTATTTAATTTCAAGTTTAAAGTTTATTAAATGACTTGCGTAGTTTAATTAATGATTAAATGTGTTTAATTGCAAGTTAAAAGTGATTAAATGGCTTTTGAAATTTATAAATGATGATTGTTTTGTCTTATTGAGATGTTGGGAAATTAGTGATTAATTAATTAATTTAATTTAATTAATAAAATAATCTAATTTTGAATTAGATTTATTTTATTGACTAATTAAATTAATAGAGATAAATTAAATCAATTTAGTCATGTTGGCATCATTAGATATTTGGATTAAATCAAAAATTAGAAATATGTTTTATATTTTACTCCTAGAAATAAAGTTGAAAAATAATGTTATTATGAATTGTTGAATTATATTTTGTTAAAAGAAATTTATTTGACTTGGGGGTAGAAAAGATATTTTCTGAAATAGTAGACTATTTTGGGGAAAGATATTTGTGAAGAGTTGAATTTGAAATTGAATTTAGTTTGAATTTGAGTTTAATTAGAATTTGAAATTGGAAATTGGAATTAAAATTGGATTTGAATTTGAATTTAGAAAATTGGAAAAAGAATATATATGTTTCATTTTAGGGTTTTCAAAAGAAGGGGGGGCTTTTGGAATTTTTTTTATGGGGATGGATTCTTGGTTGGAATTTTGGGTGGAGAGGCTTGGAGGAGGTTAAGATTGTGGAGTTGAAAGAGTGCTTGAAAATATCCATTGTGGAAGCTTGCAAATTTTGGAGAAAACATAAGGTTCCATCCTTTCTCCCTTCATCTTCTTGCTCTTTTTTTTGAATGATTGAAAATATAGTTTTGGATTCAATGAAAATTCATGGAAAAGCTTTCCAATTTGCAAAATTGTAGATAGATTTGGAAATAGAAACCAAACAAGAAATTTACACCATGAAATGGAAACAAAATCAAAGAAAACTCTATTTTAGAACTAGATTTTGAAACCCTCTTAATGTTTTTTGAAAATAACTTCTATTCTTGCAAAGTATTTGGATTATTTTCACAATTTAAGTATGAAATTAAATCTGGGTATATAAATTTGTGAATATACCCATGCATATAAATACATGGATATATTCACAAATATATATATACAAATATGATTGTATATATTTGAAAAATTCTGAGTTTGGGTTAAACCCAGAAAAAACCTCATGAATTTATTTTTTTCGTTTTTTTCGTTTCTGGAAAAACGCAGAAATAAAATAATATAATTTTTCTTTGTAATTTATTGTGGGGTGGGGAGACCAACCCCCACCACCACCACGGCTACCGCCGCCGCCGGGAGTCGGGCACTGTGTGCTCGACATACAGCCCCGCCGCCCGCGGGGGACGGTCACTGTGTGCAAAGCACACAGTTCTGCCGTCATTGGCGACGGATGCTGTGTGCTTTGCACATAGCCCCGCCACCATGAGTGGCGATGGGCGGTGGGTGGAGCACATAGCCCCGCCGGCCACGGGAGGCAGGGGGCTGCGGGTTACGGCTTCGGCCATTTACCCTTGCTTTTCAAAAATAAAATAAAAGTTAATAAAATTTGATTTTGGGTTAATTGTTATTTTAATGTGTTAAGTCATATGTATATTTTATAATATATAAATATAATATATATTATAATATTATATATATATATATAATATATTTATATGTTATTAAAATATATATATAAATATAATATTTTAATTAAATAAATTTTGCATTATGGAAATTTAAAAAGGGAGTTTAAATTTAAACTTTAAATAATTTATTCTTATGCAAATAAAATAATATTTTATTTAACTGATATTTTATTGGGCATAATAAAAGGATGTTAAATGTTTAGTTGAAATTTTATAATGATCATGGGGTTATTACAATTGAAGAAATTGGCATTTTTATAAATAGCCGTAAATTTCAAAAGAAGTGAATTTAAGCTATCATTTAAATGTATATTAAAGTCATATTTCGTTTATGCAAAATAATAAGGAATAAAATATGGGAAATCTTGGAATCCTAAATGATCTTTTAGGGGTACACATTTAGATGATATTGGAATATCGAAAATAGAACTTACTTTAAAATGATTATCGCATTGGTATTGAAGAAATGAAAGTTGACGTTGATCATTTCTGTTATTTAGAATATAGAATTTAATTAATTTATTTATCCATGTGGTAATATAGATTAAGTGATTTGATTAACATTTAGTTAAATCATTGATGCGAATTTGAATTCAAGATTAATTTATTTCCTCTAGATGTCTGTTTAGCAAAACATTCTAAGTATAGAAGACAATTGAGAAACTTAGGGTTAATGAATGTCTTAGTTCACACAGATGGTTATGATCTTTAACTATGGAACAAAATTGAAGAGCTTAGGATTAACGGATGATTTATTGTAATCAAAGAACTTTATTTGTCAAATGTTGATTTATTGATAATTTGATTTTGATTAATTATAGATTGATCAAGTAGAGTTGTATTATTGGATTAAATTCTTTAATGTCGGCAAGAGGATATATGCATTTACTATTTAGTATAATTGATTGGAATATATTGTGTTCAAGTAGAGATGAGTTTTAGTTGATTTATTTAATGTTGAGTTGAAATTGAAGACTGATTTGTTGATCTAAGTGTTATTATCAAGATGTTTTAATTATAGAATATAATGGCAAAACTTAGAGAAAGGAAGGACTTATTATTTAATTGAAATGTTTTGTTAATCAAGTAATTTTATTTACAGTATATGATTGTGAGACATAGAGTGATTGATTGGTCTAATTCCAGTTCAATGATGTTATTTATTTAAATGTCTTGGTTTTTTTAGAATATGGTTGTGAAATTTAGAGTATGTGATATGCTCATTGCATATTTCTTTGTCGTGAAATGAAATGGGTTCGATTGATTGGATAAATGCAAGTCATGTAAACTGTGTTTGACTGGATTTAGGAAATCCGAACATTAGTTTACTTCACTGTCTGGAATGCTTGTAGTGTTATAATGTTCATCCTCAATGTTGGGAGAATAGAGTCAATGTTGAAGTCTTCCAGATAGGAGTTCATGTATTGGTATGGGATTGTGGTACGTGAGTCAATTTTGATGTGCCATGGGAAAATGTGCATGTGACACCATGTCGTTTCACCCGGTTTTCACGTGCGGGTTTTGTAATTTGTACCTCCTTGGGAATAGGAGAAGGTTTTGTAATATGTGCCCCCTTGGATGGAGTGGTTTTGTTTTGTTGTTTTCCTCCAGTGGTTGGAGAGGGTCTTAACCTTGTTGCCTCTAGTGTTGGTGTGAGTTCTTGATTGTTACCTCCTTGAATGGAGAGGTTGTGTTTATCGGGATACCTATTCTGGTTATTACTGTGCGTGTTGTCTTAGGAGAGTGGCTTGCAATGGGCGCCGACGCACAAAGTGGTGCCAGGATAACCCTTTGTAAGTTGGTTAATTAGTGATAACTAAATAAACTTTTAGAAGTTTAAGATGCATCAAACATTAAATAAGATTAAGTATGCCTCGCTCATGGACCCAAGGGCTTGTTGTAGACTTGGGATGAGACGGGAAGGCCTGGAATGGCAAGATCATCTATCTCATCTTCACGAGAGGTATTTGGTTCCGCATGAGTAAGCATGGGTGCCGAGAATGCGTAGAGGCTACCAGGATAACCCGTGGAGTGGGGGTCGGGGCCTAGGAAGATTCCTAGAGGATATCCCTTGACGAACTATGCGATGACACTCTTCCTAAGTCAGCAGTTTGTATTTGATATTTGTGACACTCTTGATCTATTCTATGTCTGGAAGCAATGTAACCTTTGTCAATGTGGTGTGAGTCATATCTAGAGTTGTACGTATGACCATTCAGTCATGTGATGAGGTCTTGTATTTATTTCGTATCAGTTTTGTGTGGCCCATGTCTAGTGGTAGATGGTCTTGTGTAGGAATTCCTGGTTACTATCTCCTAGCACGGAGGGAGTGGAACCTTTTGGATTCCACGTGGTCGGTTGGCATGCATCTTATTCCATTGGTTCTTCTTCATGTTCGTGTGTTCGTGATTTCCAGTTGGAGAGCTCGTGGGAATCAGTTTCTTCTCACGCCTTGTTCTCTCAGTTCTTATGGTATTTTATTACCCCTCAGTTGTTATCGAGGTGGAATTGTATTATGTAATCATTTTGTTGGAATTGCCTCATTTGGGAATGAGTTTGTAATCTTATTGTAAATATGTTATTGGAATCATATTTCATACTCTTGAATGTAAATTGTATAGTATTATGAATGGAAAGTATGTTGTCTCATTTCCTTAAGTGATTAATGTTTTAGTTTATAGTAATGTTTGTTGTTGTTTGGTTTTAAAGTAATCTTTGTCTCGTGTAGAAGGATGTTGGCAATGTGTATTCATCTTACATGTTATTTGTACTTAAGCAAAATAAATAAAATGGGTACATTTAAGTAGTGAATTACAACTTCCTCTAGGGTTAGCGATGGCGGGGCGTCTGGGAGGAAGTTTGTATTAGTGTTCTTTGATTATATATTGATTTATAGCAAGACATGGGAAGAACACTTGTAGCATGTAAATCAAGAGTTACAAGTTTTTGAAGATCATCAAATCTATGCTAAGCCATCCAAGTTTTCTTTTGGTCTATATGAGGTGGAGTTCTTGAGACACATGGTTTTACATGAAGGGGTAAAGGTGGATCCTAACAAAACTAAGGCTATCATTGAATGGCCTATTCCAAAAACCATTAATAAATTGAGGGGTTTCTTGAGATTGAATGGATACTATAAAAAAATGTAATAATTATGGTCATATACAAACTCCCCTCACAACTTTATTGAAGAAGGATTATTTTCATTGGAACAACTCCACTAATGCAACATTTGAGAGATTGAAGGAGGCTATGTTTACAACTCTAGTGCTTGCGACTATAGACTTCACCAAGCATTTTATTGTGGAATGTGATGCTTCAGACAATGGTACAGGAGTAGTTCTCATGTAGGAGGGTTGACCAATTGCTTTTGAGAGGCATCAATTAAAGGGTAAGAATCAACTCAAACTTATTTATGAGAAGGAAACGTTAGCTATTCTTCATGAAATAAAATAATGGAGGCCTTATCTAATGGATAGACACTTCAAGGTTAAGACATGTCATAAAAGCCTAAAATATTTTTCAAAACAAATACTATATTATGAAGAGTAAGAAAAATGGGTCACTAAGGTGTTGTGATATGACTTTGATAGTGTATATAAGAAAGGGAAGGAAAATGTTGTCGTAAATGCACTATCTAGGAAGGATGAGAAAGATGAAGCTTTGTTATGTGCCATTTCAATATTACAAGTAGATTGGGCGGTAGAAGCCAAAGCAAAGTGGCATAATGATGTTGCTACAAGTAATCTCATTCAACACTTACATAGTGATCCCAGTAGTTTAAATAAGTTTAGTTTGGAGGGAGATACTCTTTTGTATAAAGATTGATTGTATCTTTGGAAGAATTCCACTCTTAAACACAAGATTCTCATAGAACTTCATGAGTCTCTAGTTGGTGGTCACTCATAATTTTTGAAGACATATCATCAAATCAAGCAAGATTTTTTGGGAAGGGCTAAAAGAGATGTTTAAAATTTGTGGCTGAATATTTGGTTTGTCAAATAAATAAAGGGGGTACAATTAAGACACTAGGTTTCTTGCATCCCCAAGTTATTCCTAGCCAATGTTGGGAAGATGTATCCATCGATTTCATCACGGGGCTTCCAAAATATAAAGGTAATAATTTCATCATGGCGGTAGTAGATCTCCTCTCTAAATAAGCTCATTTATTGCATTATCACATCCGTTTACAACAAGTTCATTGGTAAACATGATCCTATCTTTACTAAACATATAAAAGTTACATGATACACCTAAGGTTATTTTTAGTAAACATGATCCTATCTTTACTAGTCACTTTTGGATAGATTTATTCTCATAGTTAGGTACTCAATTGGCTCATAGTTCTTCATACCACCCTGAATCTGATTAGAAAAATGTGGTTGTTAATAAGTGTTTGGAAGGATATCTATGCTATTTCACTTTAGATAAACTATCTCAATGGGTAGATTGGCTAAAACTAGTAGAATGGTGGTATAACACTTCTTTTCATAGCTCATAAAAAATGTTTCCATTTTTGACACTATATGGATATCATCCTCCTTTCATCACATCATTATTGAAGGTGTCACCAAGAGTTCAGGAAATGGAGGACTACTTGCTTCATCAACAAAAGGTACTCTCAAGATTCAAGAAGAATCTATTCATGGCATAAAATCGAATGAAGCAGCAGGCGGGTCAACACCATAGTGAAAGAAGTTTTGAAGTTGGGGATTGGGTATTCTTGAGATTGAAGTCTTACAAGTAAATGTCACTGAAGCAACAAAAAAATAACTAGTTAGCTCCAAAATATTATGTCCCATACCAAATCATGCAAAAGATAGGTAGTATTGCCTACAAGATGGAATTGCCACCAACAACAAAGATATATCATGTTTTTCATATTTCTTATTTGAAGAAGGTAATTGAGTATCATATCCCTACTCAAACAATAAATTACTAAAACTTGATGAAGAAGGAAGAATCATATTGTCCAGAACCAAAGTTCATTTATCAAACACGCACAAAGAATCCAAGGGCTAGAACACTCACCGAGTATCTCATCTAATGGAAGAATTTACTAGTTGAAGATGGGAGGAGTTCATTCAGAAGCTTCCACACTTGAATAGCATTGAGGGCAACACTTCTATAAAGAGGGGGGCATGCTATACCCTTAATATTATTGTACATAGGGTTATGAATAGTTGGATTGTGGCTATATCTTAACTCTTAATTAAGTCATATTATCATTATTATATCACTATTTAATTAATTAGGTTAGTCTAAGGCTTATATAAAGTTATCTAAGTCGTCTTGGGTGATATCCTAGATATAAACAAGATATATATATATATATATATATATATATATATAGAAGGTAGTGAGTCTTATTTCATGATCAGATTATGATTGTGTTTTGACTGGGGATATTTGGATTTTGGAGGTTTTCCCTCTTGAAGTAGCTCGCTATTCTCAGCTATTATCAAATATTTTCAGCATATTTAATGTTTTATCTTCTATTGTGCAAGTTATTTCATTACAAACTTGTGACAAAAAGGACATTTGATGGAGTGAGTAGGGAGAAAGGGGAAGTATTCTCCCACAACAATTTTATAATGGATAATCTTCCATGCTCAAAATTACACTTTAGCTTCAGCTTTGGATTTGCAAACAACAATGCTCAAGCTGAACCATTTGGACTTAGACCAATTCACTCTCCATTTTAAATTCAACCTTGGTTGTATTTGGATTGGATGTAGAAGTTTATGGTAAATTAGCTTGAGAGGGAAAATTTCTAAGCGACCTCAAATCTTTTAAAATATTGCATGAAATGGGAGTAAAAAAATTAATTGAAGAGTTGGAGGAGCAGCATCATGCACCTTGTGAATGCCATTAATGAGAGTGTTAGATAGTTCAAATTCATGTTTGAGTTGCATGTCACTTTTCCAAGTTACCGATGAGAACTCCCAAATGTCCTTGAATTCTATGATGCCTTTTTTGAATAAGATCTTGTAATGAAATTGAGAATTAATAACAAGAGGCTGCTCATGTAATCATATCAATCTATTCCACCAAATAGATGAAAAAAAAAAAAACTCATCCCATGGCTATGGCTAAGATCTTGTCCTTTCCATTCAAAAAATAGGAGACACATGCTGTCAAACTTTCCATATACTTAAAAATTGTGTGGAAGCTTGAAGTTTAAAGTATTTTGCATTAAGAATTTTATCTTTCCGCCCAACCTCTTTCCAGACATTATTGACTATAGCGATAGCAATTGCAATTTTGTGCCTAATAAAAAACTTTCATGGTGCTGCTCCATAAAGAATTATAATAATCCATTTGACTATAAGGCACATCCCTTGTGTAAAGGGATCATTCTTTCATCCATTCCTGCAAAAGCTCATTGTCATACCTATAATGAGGATCTAACACTTCCTAACCTCATTTTTTATCTTATCTGCCTATAATATCTTTGATGAGCTTTGGGAGCGAAAACCATTTGTCTTATGACAGCCTTGTGTAGTCCATGCAATGAGCAACCACTTCAAATGATATCATATTAGAGGGGTTATTTTCCTGCAATCTCGTACCATAATATCAACAATAGTGAAAGAGTGACAGACAATATGATTATTAACTCTGTTCGATACAAGATCAACCTGTTCATTAAACGGTAGGAGTGAACTGATGATTTCTGAACTTCACACGAGTGTGATTATTGTCTTACAAAGTGACTAAGACCAATAATGTGACCAAGTGTGCGAACATCATAACTCAACATGAAAAGCAGCAATGGCAGACATGATAAGACACTGTGTTTTCTTTAAAAGTTATTTATGACACATGTTTTGAAAAGTGGGTACTGTTGCTCGCACTCGCATGATGGGTACTGTTGCTTGCACTCGTTCAATCTCAGAATATCATGTACATGCTCAAAAATAATTTTTAGGAACAAAAAATTCTTAATAGCTCATCATCCCATATCCCTTCAAGTTATTAAAGTCTATTCATTCTTTCAATTCATCCCTTTTGTTTGTTCAACTATGCTAAAATTTATTGTATCTTTACTTATTATGCTAGAATTAGGCACAAAAATACCATTCCAAGAAATAAATAATACAAAGTAAAACTTATACTAGAATTAGGCATAAAAATACCAGTCCAAGAAATGAATAATACAAAGTAAAACTAAAAAGAACTGTCATATATCATTTAAGCTAAATAATTATAACAAACACAGATTAAAAAAAAGGTAGCTATAATGTGATAGAAATAATAATCTATTATACCTTTGTACAAAGTGATAACTAAAGCTAAGACAAAATGGGAGGGTGAAAATTAATTCTTAAGGTGTTGGATGTTGTTGGTACTACAATAGATTCCCTTGCATATATCCTTTGACTAAAATGTGTTCTCCTCAATGGTTTCTACAACTTGATGTTGGCCATGCCAAAGAGAATCAAAATTCTTGTTCCCCTTTCTTTTCATACACTTTGTTCTATATTAGCACGAAATCTAAGATCTTGAATGCTTTGATCTTGGCTCTTTATTTGAACCATCTTCTCATAACTTTTTAGTATTTTGATATTTTGGCATCAAAGAGATAGATAGTTACAATAGTGCTCAACTAAAATGATGCATCTAAACACCTAATCACATGTATCAGAAGTAAAATAAAATTTAATTAGATTGGGAAAATAATGGAAAGAATATAATGAATATCATGACTCAATAAAGGGAGGGCTTAGAAGTAGGAGTGATTAGCTAGGGTATAGAAGTAGAGATTGAATATCTTTGACTTGAGAACCATATTCAAAACTAGATCCATCAAACCTTAAGCTCTTAAATAATGAAGGGTTTGAATATTTTCTAACCCTTATATCTAAACTAAAATGTCTAAAATTTAGCATAAAATATTTAGATGTTGTGGTCAATAGAATTGTGTGTTTACAAAAGGAGAAAATGATAAAAACAAATAGAATTTCAAGGAAGAGAAAAGAACGTGGGAAATGATGATAACAAGGAAATGTTCAATGATTATTCATCGATACAATTGAATAAATCAAAGATAAATATGATAAAACTATATTATTTGATAAGATTTCATTAACTAATAATAAATTATTAAAAAGTAATCTCCTAAAATGAAATGATCCCTTAAAGAGGAAAACCCCGCAAACCAAGAGTCATACTCCATTTGAGTTAAAGAGAATAAAGTTTATTCCAAATATATATTTAGTGGACCATTCTAGATGATGGAAAAGGCAAAGAGAAGAAAATTTAGGTGAATATTTCTTTGATATTTAGTTACCTAGGGAAAAATGAAAAGTGAGGAAGTTAGTCAAACTGCAAGATTGTGTTAAGTACAACAAGAGTGTAAAAATTTTTAAGGAGAGAGAACTTAAGGAACCAAGGAAAATAAAAGATAAAAAAAATAGTGATTGAAGGGGTAAACTCGTATAAAAATGATAGGATGGAGGCTTGTGGCACTCACACAATGGAACAAAACCATATTAAGCTACCCATCTTTGACAAAGACACCAAAGAATCTACTAAACATATATTTGTCCTTGAGTTTACATGGAGATGAAATGTAGTTTAAGGGAGAATTAGAAAAATATATATGAATTTGTAGGAATACTTAAGTGGTATATAAAGGAATTCCTCCTACATAATAAAGAATGGGTTGAATTGGAAGAACAATTCTAAAGAAAATTTTAGTGCCCCAAAGTCCCTTCAAAGACCATAAGAAAAATGAGAGTGATATTAGAGAATCGAGAAACAATAAAATATTTTGACCAAATATTTAAAGGTTTCGTTATAATATTAGAAGAACCACTCATTGAGAAACAAATTGTAGAATTTTTTGTGTTAGGGAACTTAATACCTAAAGCTCAATCATCTTTCTATATCATGATCTTCAATACTTATTCAAAAGTGGTACAGTTGGATTCTAGGATAAAAGCTTAGCATTGAAGGAGGTAGAATGATGAGGATGAATTAAAAAAATAGAAAAGTTGAGATTAGAGTTGGAACAATTAAAAATATAAGAAATAAAATTTGGTGTGCCCAGTAATCAAATGAAGGTCATTTAAGGAATGAATGGCCTATCTTAGAGGGGGTGAAAAGAGTTGTGGCTCTACAAGTAGAATTTATAAAACCTCCAAGATAGATAAAAAACATTTTTTCTTGGAATTTATGAAGAATGGGATGACTAATAGATGGATGAAATTTTTTCATTATTATTTTGACTAAGTGATGAGCTTGAACATGATCCTTTGTGTAAGCATAGGTGTGAATATAGTGATACCATCCTTAGAGGAATGATGAGAGCCAATGTATTGGTAGAAAGATCCTACCATGTGCATGATAATTCCTATCACTAGTTTGACCACAATGTAGAAACAAATGCACAATTAATACAATAAAAATGTTGCACCCTGGATCTTGTATGATAATTCATCTAGTAGTTATCATTGATGATTTTAAATAAAATAGTAGCATAGGTTACTACAATGAGTATAAAGGAGAACATGATAGAGGAAGAGTCAAATTTCAAAGATGAAGAGGGGATTTAACATGATTCAAGTGTGATGAAGCAAGACATTACAGTAATGAGTGTAGAGTGGAGAAAATAATACCCATTAATTTTTTAATTACTTTACACATGATTTTTATAGCTATCCAAGGGAAAAATAGTACTATAGGTATGGCCAGGCACTTACTAAGAGTGAATAATTATATGGGATAAATATAGTGAGAGGGGGAAGATGAGGAGACAAGGGACAATTCATTGATAAAGGAGTCTAAATAGTTGCAAAAGAAATACTTGGAGAGAAAATAATCATTACAAAAGAAAACTATATCAAAATTATATAAGAATGAAATTAAATTAGTTGTAATTACTAGGAGTGCAATGGATATTACAAAGGGAAAATTAGTTATGGTAGAATCAAAATAAAAATATTTGAAGGAATTTTCCATAGAAGAGGTGATGATCTTATTATATGTTAGAGTAATCATGCATTAGGTAATAATTAATTAACCTTCAATTAATTATTAGTCTAATTCATTTCACACACTTAAGTTGAACTTAGAAGTGCATTTTACTATTAATTAGAGAGCTATTATTAGATCATTATGTCTCATCACATGTGATGCTGATACTTGTCATGATCTAATCCATTTATCATTTAGTGTTTCTCCTATAAAGAACTCAACCCTCTTTGTATTATCTCTCAAACTCTAGAGATTCATGGAAGCTTTTCATTCTATAAGTTTTTCTTGTTGAGGAATAATAAATCTTTATTTTTGTAGATCTCTTGCATGGAAGGTGTCTTTGTTTGTTGTTTGATCCCACATCTTGTATTATTCACAATTATAACATGGTATCAGAGTGTGGATTCAACAAAACCCTTCTTGATTTATGAGGTTTTTCTTCAACTAGGGTTACATGCTTTAGATCTAGAATTTCCTTTTTTTTTCTAATTTTTACATAGTGTGATAAAAAAATTACCATGTTTTAAATCTAAAAATATGAAAATGGACAAGTGTTTTAGCAATGTGTGGAAGTCCTTGTTCTCCTTGGTTGATGTTTCAAGTTGTGTTTTTAGCAATGATCCTAATGCAACAAACCTTAACCATGCTCAACCAGCTCCTAATGAGTGTCCTCATGAAGTTGACATAATTGGAGAAGATGATGCTAGCATGGATGAGTTCATAAAAGATTGTCTTAACAATCTCAAGAATAATGCATCCTTTAACCCCTCTATGAAACAGCCAACACAACTTGAGATGTTTGGTCTTTTACATCCTGAATGAGTCACAAACTAAGCCTAAACTTCCAAAAATAAGTGAACCTAGTTCCTCTAATCAAGTGCATACCTATCCATCTTATGTTAACAAAGTGACCAACAATCCCATCAATCTAGAAGAGACTTATAGCCAAGGCTTTAATATTTTAACCAACCTAGGATGTGACATAACTAATGAGCATGAAATTCACAAAATTTTAGAGCAACTTCCTATTGAACAAACCGAAGGATTAGGATACCAAGATTCTCCTCCAGACATAAGTATCCTTCTTCCTAAGGAACAACCAATACCTCATAAGAATGATAAAGGAATCTTAGGCCCTCCTCCTTAACATCTATCACAACAAATTGGTGAATCAAGAAAGAAATAAAAGCCTTACAAACTCACAAAACTCAAAGTTCCATGTCCCATGTCTGAAAATGACATAATCTTACAAACACTTCTAAATCAAGAACTCATAACATTACCACCCATTAGAGAAAATCCAAATCCAAATCCTAAGAACACAAACAAGTCTTACTATCAATATCATAGAACTCTTGGACATAGTACTGATGAATGTCATGCTTTAAAGAGAATATTTGAGAAGTTTGATATCAAAAAAATAGTCCCTTAAAGCATGCCCCTTTGCTCCTTGATGTTGGCCTTGTTGTTGCACCAAAAGATCGACCTTTCAATGCCCGATACAAGCTTCAGATAAGATCCATAGGAGGCAGTTAAACCATGTCACAAACCCAAGCATCGTGCTGGACAAGGAAGACCAAGGGACACACCATCTTGTAACAATCCCCCCAACATAAGTGAGGGGTTTGAACCTATGACCTTTGCTCTAATACCAATTGTTGGCCTTATCGTTGCACCAAAAGATCGACCTATCAATGCCTAATACAAGCTTCAGATAAGACCCACAGGAGGCAGTTAAACCATGTCACAAACCCAAGCGTCGTGTTGGACAAGGAAGACCAAGGGACATACCATCTTACAACACTTGCCATGTAATAATTGTAGGTTCATAGAATCCTCACTATTACATATTTTACATTTATTGCAAATAATTTTCTTTATCGCAAGGAGCTTATTCTCATCACCCATCTCAGCTCATCCTTTTCCTACACTTAATGGGGGCATGGAGTTAGATAGCCTTGTCCTAGCTTTGGTACTTGATGTTGTCTGTTTGGATAGTTGTCTACCTTCCGCATATACTGAACGAGATTGGGATGCAGACGACTTGCTATAGTTTGACTCACGTGTGCCTTACTAGTATTTTGCATTGTTTTCTTCTTTCATGTTTATTTATGTGATTGCATGTGTGTAATGTGATCCCCCATACTGTTATGTTTGATGTATCTCTCTCTTTTTTTGCATTCCTTTATATGTACCTACATTTTTCTATGTCGTAAACATTTTACCTTTTTCACTTGTCTTGTGTTTTCCTTTTGGGGATGATGCAAGGCGTCGAGACATTTAGGTCTCTTCCATGTTGACTTAGAAGGATTTTTCTTTGTTTTTACTCTCTTTGTGTCATTCTTCTAGTTCTATGAGTATTTGGGGAATGATGACATTTCCAAGCTCTATAACAACATTGTAGCAAAGATATACTTACCCCGAATCCATAGATCCCTTATCTATTTTTGGGGACAAACCCTCCCTCCTTTTTCATCCAGTGTAGCTTCATTTTGGAAACATATGAATTAACATAGGGATTTTCAAGGAAGATCTGATGTCTTAGGCTTAAACATTGGCTACTTTAAAGCAATTTCTCATAGCAATGGTGTTAGCAACCACTTTAAATTAGGGGCACACATCGACAATATCTTTTGACATTTCTCATGTTTCATGGTGTGATTTTCTTTTTTCTTGTGATGCATCCTTTTCTTGTTGGTTTCATTGGGTTTGACATCCTCCAAGAGTGTGATATTTCTTAGCGTATGACTTTCCTCTTAGTGGTGATGCGATGAACTACATTCCCTAAGTTGTGAAACTTTTACTCTTGACTTGTCTTCTCTTGGAGGCATTAGGCATGATGTTCCCTAAGAAGAAGACCTTACATGAACAAAGCAAGGTCCCTTTGAACAAAAACTATATACATAATGTTCTTTAGTGTTTGGCATATCGTAACTTGCTAACCTTGTGAAGCTCAAACCCTAAATTCAAGGCCACCTAGCATAGCACACCTTGCTTGCCTATGGAGCCTTTTTGTGTGGTGCCTTATTGAATTTATCAGAGGGATAGCTTTGGTATGGTTAGTACAATGAGAATTCAACATAGAGGCACAACTTTCTCATTGTACGGTGAGAGCCTATAGACTTGGCATGACTTTCTCAATAAGCCACTTTATTGGAAGGCTCGCCTAGTGGACAACCTAAAGTTTTGCTACCTCAAAGTGAGAGTAAACCAATAGCTTAGATGTGTTCCACATCGCGTTGGACAGTCTAAGCTTGATCTTTACGGTCTTCGATGTTGCATGATTGTGTATCTTTTTCATTGTTGCATACATAAGTGTCTTGAATGTCTACTTTAATGTGATTTTGACATGGGGTCATACTCTCACTAAAGTGGGGGAAAATTTAGTGTAGAAAAAATTATCTCTTTTTCACACTTAATTTGGGAATAATTAATGATAAAATGAGCTTAATTATGCCTTGATTTAGTGTTGTGATATGTTTTTCATATTCGCATTAAGTTTAAGGCCCTTTTAAATTAAATGGAATTAATTGTGCCTTATTTTTTATGTTGTAAGGTGTACCTTTACACTTTCACATTAATCTAGGGCTTTATTAATTGATTGAGGTTAATTTTCCTTAATTGGGCCCTTTAATTCAAATCCAAGACTAATTAAATGCAATTTTTTAGGGATAAAACCCAACATTCATAAATGTCATTACACATGTTCACTTAACTTTGGAAGATGTGTGTCCTAGGTAAGTGGCCTAGAACCCATTCACCATAGGACGAATAGGTCCTCACTTAGATCTAGGATCCTATTTTTGCATAATGTTTAACACCATCCAATGTGTGTCCTAGGCAAGTGGCTAGGACCCATTCGCCCTATGGTGAATGAGTCCTCACTTAGACCTAGGACCCCTCCTTGAAATATGTTTTTGGCATTATTTTAATGATTTCAAATCTATAATTCAATGTTGGCTTATGATATTTGAATTTGGGGAATTAATTTTAAGATATGTATAAATACAAGGTTATTTCACTAAGTTCATGCTAGATTTTCAAGCTAAGATCCTAGAATTTCATAAGCAATCAAGAGTACTTTCACAAGAGTGCTTCAAGAGCATTCAAGAGCAATTTCAAGGCATTCAAGGGTAGATTTATAGAAGATTATTGCAACAATCAAGATGCCATTGTCATGTCAAAGATATCTTGTATCATGCATGTTGTTTGAGCTAATATGGTGATGTAGTGTTCAAGATCAATTCAAGCATATCAAAGGTGTTGCTTCACATCAAGTTTCATGATCAAGATGTACATTCATTGAGGCCACTTCATGCTAGTTTGCATATTTGTTATCCAAGGTTCAAATAAGGTTTGATTTTAGGTTGAAGATCATTTGAAGAAGAAAATTGAAGAAAGTTGCAAAGTTGTGAAAATTGCAAGAATTTTTTTCAAATCACGGAAACTCTTCTACATAATTTATTTTCGGTTGCCCGATAGTGAACACCTAGAATTTGAGAGTGCAAATTGAGTAGAACAAAACCCAGAAAGCATTTTCCAATAGCCCTAGCTAGGACCCATT